>JAVXUP010003736.1:0-55170 GCA_033070095.1 Escallonia herrerae | reverse complement strand
GCTAAATATCCCTCGTATAAAAGCCCGTCACTAATAGTTTAGCGACGGAATTTTAAATCCGTCGCTAAATATGTCATTTTTACCGACGAATTTATTTTAATTAGTGACGGATATTCCGTCGCGAATTATATTCTTTAGAGACGGATTTATATTTTTGAGACGGAATATTCCGTCGCTAAAAAACTTATTTAGCGACGGAATATTCCGTCGCTAAATAATTGATTGTAGGAATACTTTAGCGACGGAATTAATCCGTCGTCAAAAGTCAATTTTTTTTTTGAAATTTTTTTTTATTTTTCAAATACCCAAACCTGTAATACAATTTTCAAATCTCAACAACAACGCGCAATAATCAATACAGAAAGAAATATATATAATCAATTATAAAAAAATTATAATAAAAAAAATTCATATATGTACAAGCCGGGAACCGGATATAGCCGGTTAGGAGAGGGGAGAAGAGTACAAGGCGGGCACGGGGGGGGGGGGGAAAACTAGGAACGGGCTCATCAGGGGTTTCCGAGTCCCGGATCTGGATCCTGCTGATCCGGGGCCGGGGCGGCCTGTCCAGTAGTGCCCTGCTCCCTGATCATCCGGCACACCACTGTAGCAATGCGCTGGATCTCCTCGTCGTCCAACTGAGGCCGAGGAGCCGGTGTCTGTGGAAGGGCAGCAGGGGGTGAGGACGCTCCTATCACGGCACGAGCAGTCATGCTAGGCAGGCCGCGTATGCGGCCTTTCGGCCGATTCACGACCTCCGGCGTATCCAGCCATCGCTTCAACCCCCAGTACTCGCAGCCGTACTAGTGGACGCTGATGGCTGTCCAGACTGCTGCTCGGACCCCCTTAGCTGTTCATACGAGGCCTGCAAAAATAGTGGTTTAACGATATGTTAGGGCATTAATTAACGAAACAGACATTGAGGATAGAAAGAAAAAACATTAACTTAAATCAATTGACTTACATCGATCCGCCGGGCAATATCTGAAATATAGTCGCCCGCCCGGTGCGTCTCGTCCTTGTCCTTCTTCCGCACGTGCGTCTGATTATACGTCAGAGCTACGACCTCATCGTCCTCCAGATCCGGGTGCTCGACCGCGTTCTTGTGTCGGACGATGTCGTGTGGCACCGACCCCCCCGTGTGCGTCGGATCTTTGTTCTGTCTGTTCTCAGTTCCGCTCTTACTCTTGGTATCCCAACCTGGATCCGTAGCCCACCGATCTATCATCTCCCCCCATACACGGTGAGATATCCAATGTGGGGGATATCTCGCCATGTCCGTCATCGGGGCACCCGCGGGCAGCGCCTTCTTCGCCCGGTCCCGTGCATCGTGGAGCCATAGGCGGTAATTCTTGCCGATGTAGGCAAAGAAAGCCTGCTGCCCCAGTACCTGCTGCTGAGGCGTGTCAAACGTGAACCCCTCCTGTAAGGCATTCAATAACACAAATTAACAACATAAAACAAACTGTAATTTAACATTTACTAACGCTGAAAAAAAACTTCACCGTACCAGCCACTCCTCCCATAGGGCCTCCCTCGCAGCGGCATCCCAGTCCTTCCAGTACAGGCGTGGCTCGAAGAATCAGCCCTTCACAAGAACGCCGATCTTCGTCCTCGCAATATTCTCCAGGATCCTGCCAAAGAAGTAATTAAATTAATTAATACAGTTCAAATATAAATTAACACCCCAAAATTTTAAACATAAGGCATGGGGTGATATTTTTAGTACTTACAGGCCCTCCTGCGTGAGCGTAACTCTCTGTTTACGCTGGGGGTCGATGCGTACCCTGCGTGTCAGACCACGGCCTTGTCGAGATCCTACAAAACACAGACATTAATACAGTTCAAATATAAGGCTAGCGAAAATGTACGAAACACTGTTATCAACTATACCTGAGGTAGAACCCACGGAAGATGGAGAATGCACGCGCGTGTGGGATGAATCTGCGTCAGGCTGGGGCGACGGCTCGAGCTGGGGCGACGGCGATGGCTGGGGCGACGGTGACGGCGACGGCTGGGGCTGGGCCCCCGATGGCTGTCCGCGATCACTCTGTGCCTCGTCATCAGTAGGCAATGACGAGGTGGGACTAACCGAGGAGGAAGCAGCTCGGCGTCCAGCCCGGCCACGAATAGCCCGTATCCTATCCATATCTGACTTCATATAGATTATATACAAAGACATTAACAGATGAAAAACAATAATTTAGGCATACATCATCATCGGCACTATATATATATATATATATATATATATATATATATATATATATATATATATATATATATATATATATATGAATGAACGGATGTGCAAAAACACATCAATAAACACCAAGTTCTAAAATGTTACTACATTTTTCCCGTGATGTTACAACATTACAAGTCAATCATTTTCAGTTTGCGAATCATCTTCATCACTTTCGTCGTCGCCCTCTTCTTCGTGGGACTCGTCGTCCTCTTCATCTTCTAATTTATCCTCTTCATCAATAGACTCGGTCACATCATCTCCAACACTTTCAACATCTTCCGCGTCATCATCTACGACTTCTTTTCCCACAAGAAGTGTTGTTGGAAGAGGAAGATCGTCCTCCTCGTTGTTGACCTCAACAGGGAACAAGACACGTGGTTGGTCGGCTTGAAAGGAGTCTAGCTCACTGTCATATGTCACGGGCAATTTCTTAGACTTGATAGTTGTATACGAATGAGATTTGGGATTGGCGACGTCCTCTGCGTAAAAGACTTGTACAGCTTAACTAGCAAACACAAAGGGCTCATCTGATGCAAGTCTTGACTTGACATTGACATCTACAATCCCTTGAGAGCTAACACGGATTCCTCTACTGCATGTGACATCGAACCACGTACACTTGAAAATTACCAGGCGGTTTTGGGAACCCAAATATGTTAGCTCAACAATCTCATCTAGCTCTCCGTAAAAATTCATGCAATTCTCGGCATAACAGTCGCCGTTGACCAAGACTCAACTGTTTTGGGTTTGTTTTGTTCGGTCATCATCTTTTACGTTAAACCTAAACCCGTTGATGATATAGCCTCCGTAACAGGATGTTTGTTTGTTAGGGCCTTCGGCTAGTAATTTCAAGCATGAGGCCACTGGTCTATCCATTGACTGAACCTATTGTAGATGACAGTAAAAATTAAGGATAAATCAGTATACTAATTGGCCACAGAACTGTATATAACATATAATATAATCTCATTAAACAATCTTACATGAATTTTGAACCACTGCACAAATTGTGATTTTTGATGAGATTCAAGTCCAACGGGATCAGTGATTAAGGATTCCGCATCGAACTCACTGCAAACCAATATAGTTGACTCACTTAACACACACTTTCAATTATGTACAACAATGTAAGAGAATTAAGACTTTAACTTACTCAACGAATGCCGAAACTTCATCGCAATTTAGAAGGGCATATATTGTTGCAGCACTGTACTCTTCATCCGTTAGCCATCGAGTATACGTTCGGCCGAACGGACTCCCTGGCTGCTTGAATATTGACAATTGCCCTTCCAAATTAGTGCTTGATCCGGGGTCATTTCGGCCTAGTTGATTTAACCTCGTACCAACATTAGGCCCGAAATATTGACTACAAAAGTTTACAAGTTCTTCCATTACGTAAGCCTCCGCAATTGAGCCTTCAACCCGAGCCTTATTACGGACTTTTTTCTTTAAATGGAACATGAACCTAGAAGTTTAGCGAATTGAGTTTGGTGAAATATCAATGATAACAGATGACGCATTAAGTGTAAACGAATAACTATAACAATTTAAGGATTACCTCTCGAAGGGATACATCCACCGATATTGCACGGGTCCACCCATCTTAGCTTCATATGCCAAGTGAACAGACAGATGCTCCATTGAATCAAAGAACGAAGGTGGGAAGATTTTCTTCAGCTTGCAAATCGTCACCACAATGTTCTTCTCAAGCACTTCCATGTTACTCACCCGGATCGTAGAAGCGCATATATCTCGAAAGAAATGAGATAATTCAGTCAAAGTCTCGCAAACAACCCGTGGCAACAGTCCCTGGAAGGCAATAGGAATGAATCTCTCCATGAATACGTGGTAGTCGTGACTCTTCATCCCTTGGAACTTACATTCCGATACATTGCAACAACGAGATATGTTGGACGCAAACCCATCCGGAAGCTTCAAATTCTTAACCCACTGACAGACCTTCTCCACTTGTTTCTTGTCTAGACAGTAAGGTGCTTTCGGAAGTATGGTCCTCCCACTGACTGTCCGAGGATGCAATTCACGGCGTACACCCAACTGTTGTAGATCCCTTCTCGCTTTAAGGTGATCTTTCGATTTGCCCTTGACATTCATCACTGTGTTGAACACAATATCAAAAACGTTCTTCTCAATATGCATCACATCCATGTTGTTTCGGATAACGAGCATCCTCCAGTAGGGTAACTCCCAGAAGATACAAAATTTTCTCCAGTTGTGCTCTTTCCCGAACCCTGCAATCTTTCGATCCGGCACACCCTTACCGTGTGGTATGTCAGTATCAAGTGCCTCCAGGTGTGAGAGTACTTCTTCACCAGATGGGTAGTCCAGTGTGACAACCTCACGCTCGATTGTCCCGTCAAATTTATCCTTCTGCCTACGAAACTGATGGCCCGGTGGCAAAAGCTTACGGTGACATCCGAACCACGAGGCTTTTTCGTCGTGCTTTAACGTATGACCGGGGTTCACGCCCATACAAGCAGGGCATGCTAGCTTCCCATGTGTGCTCCAGCCACACGTCATTCCCAATGCGGGGAAATCATGTATAGTCCACATCAAAGCAGCCCTCATCTGAAAATTTTGTTTAAGGGATGCATCATATGTTTCGACTCCATGATTCTACCATAATTGTTTTAACTCATTAATCAATGGCCTTAAATACACATCTATGTCCTTACCGGGACTCTTCGGCCCCGGAATAAGCAACGACAAGAACATATACGGCTTCTTCAGGCACATGCCTGGTGGAAGGTTGTAAGGGACAATAATAATAGGCCAACAGGAGTAAGGCGTGGTAGACTGACCGAAAGGGTTGAACCCATCGGTTGCCAGACCAAATCTAACATTCCAAACTTCCTGAGCAAAGACTGGATGCCTCCTGTCAAACTCCTTCCACGCCTCTCCATCAGCTGGGTGTGTCAGCACATCGGCATCGTTGCTGCGAGTCTCACGGTGAGCCCTCATATGTTCAGCTGTACTGGAGGAGTAGTACATTCTCTGAAGCCGTGGTGTGACCGAGAAATATCGCAATATCTTCCATGCAATATTTTTCTTCTTCCCTTTGTCCGGTTTGTACCTCGAATGATCACATACCGGACATAATGACAAATCCTTATTCTATTTCCAGAATAATACACAATCGTTATTGCACGCATCTATCCGGTGATAGCTTAACCCAAGTTTCCTAATCATCTTCTTTGCGTCATAGTACGACGGCGGTAGCTTTTCACTTTCGGGCAGTATTTCTTTGATGAAGGTAACAAACTCGTTAAAACCTTTCTCACTCAGCCCGTGGTCTGATTTCAACTGTAATAACCTGCTAACCGCAGACAGCCGTGTGTGTTTCGGAGCTCCATCCCACAGCGGCTCTTCCGCAGCTCTCAACAACTCATAAAACTGATGAGCCCCCTCGTTCGGCGGTTGTGGACTGTCGTTACCCCAGTCAACATTAGCATGCCCAGCATCCATAATCATATCTCAGAAATCATATCGTGCCTCCTCCCTAACTTCAGTTTGACTAGCCAGGTTGGACGACAATACTATCGTTTCTCCGTGCTGCGTCCACCTTGTGTATCCACCCATAAAACCGTACCGACGAAGATGCCATTTTACTTCAATTTTCTCCAGTGCAACAACTCACATCTACCGCACGGACACCTTATCTTATCAAGGTCAACATGTGCAGGATGCGCATAAGCGAAGTCGAGAAATTCGTCAACGCGACACTCAAAATCTTCAGCATTCTTCCTTTTCATCCAACTTCGATCGACTGACATGACGACTGAATTATCGTACTGTATACCACCTTCAATAATGACCAGTGATTAGGCATTACCGATGTAAATATCAATGCATGAATGTTACAACATGTCTACATATTTCCCCTCCACTCTTGACACAGGTAGTGGTCCTATCCCATTCAGAAAAGCACATGTTTATAAAACAGTGAATAACTCATGCTTAGTCCGATGTCTGTGAAAAATTCGGCAGCACCTCCCCGCATTTCTCCAAGTACACCACATCGATTAGGTGTTCTAACATTCATCTAACCTTGCTCAGAAAGGTTTGACGGATGTTAGAACACTAGATCTGTATGCACCCAGAGAAACACACGAGAACGTGTACCAAATATCCACGACATAGAACATAAAGCATGAGTCAAAATACTGTTTTATAAACAATTAGCTTTTCCAAACTGTCCAAACTGGACATCCAAAGGCTCATTACAAGGCATTACCTTGTAATGAGTACCTTTGAACGGGAACTAAGGGTTTCTATGCATGCATGTGTTCAGAAATTGATAAGATATGCAAGAATCTTTCCGAAATATCAAAACTACAAATGATCGATGCATATGTTACCAATTCCACATTAAATAGAACTCGTTGGCAACGAGTTGAACCATCTCGTTGCCAATGGACTTCTCAAAACAACAATTAATATAAAGAAGGCAGGGTTTGTAAACAACGAGTAATTGAACCATCTCTGGGCAACATGGAGTAATTATGGGATGTACAAGGGCTAATTAGGGCTAACTGAGTTATTAGGCTTAATTACGATTATTAATTATAGCTGATTAGGGTTGATTAGGACTAATTAGGGTTATTTAGTCCTAATTAGGGTTTAATGCCGAGTAGTGATGATTAGTCCTAATTAGGGCTAATTGGGCTTAATTGGGTTATGTTAGGGCTAATTAAGGTTAATGAGGGATAATTTCGAATAATTATAGCTGACTAGGGTTGATTATGGCTAATTAGAGTTATGTAGTCCTAATTAGGGTTTAATTGTGCCGAGTAGTGCTGATTAGTCCTAATTAGGGCTAATTAGGCTTAATTGAGTTATGTTAGGGCTAATTAGGCTTAATTGTGCCGCGTGTCTGACACCTCCGGACACGTGTCTGACACATACCGACACGTGTCCGACGCCTTTGGACACGTCCACGAAGCCTCCGGACACGTGTCCGACGCCCACCGACACGCACCTCCAGACACATCGGCATACGTTAATTTATTTTTTAAATGTCGGACACCGTCGATCAGACGTGCTGTCCGTGTCTACGCTAACTAACAGGTATCTCAATCTAATTGGGTCCCATCCTCTGTCAACAACCTCAATTCTCAATTCTCAAATGCTCAATGCAATAAAAATTAATAAAAACCACACATTCAATCTAATTGGGTCCCATCCTGCGTCAATAATCTCAATATCTCAAATGCTCAATGCACAATTAACAATCTATAATTATCAATTAATAATCGCAATTACTTCAAATGCACGGCTAATAACCTAAAATCATCGATCAATAATCACAATTCTAAAACGCACAATTAACAACCTAAAATTATCAAACAAATGATCAATGTTCAAATGGGAAAAAAATGTTCAAAATTCACATATTCGATGCGCTTGAATTATTTCAATTTAGGGTTCGATTGTATTAGGGCATTCAATTTAGGGTTCAATTACTTCAATTTAGGGTTCAATTAGGGGCTTCTATTGATTCAATTTAGGGTTCAGTTGATTTGAGGCATTCAATTTAGGGTTCAATTAGTTCAATTTAGGGTTCGGTTGGATTAGGGCATTCAATTTAGGGTTCAATTAGGGTTCGGTTAGATTGGGGCAATCAATTTAGGGTTTAATTACTTCAATTTAGGGTTCAATTAGGGGGTTCTATTGATTCAATTTAGGGTTCGGTTGATTTGAGGCATTCAATTTAGGATTCAATTAGGGTTCGGTTAGATTGGGGCAATCAATTTAGGGTTTAATTAGGGGTTCAATTAGTTTAATTTAGGGTTCGATTCAATTAGGGCATTCAATTTAGGATTCAATTACTTCAATTTAGGGTTCAATTAGGGGGCTCTATTGATTCAATTTAGGGTTCGGTTGATTTGAGGCATTCAATTTAGGGTTCAATTAGGGTTCGGTTAGATTGGGGCAATCAATTTAGGGTTTAATTATGGGTTCAATTAGTTTAATTTAGGGTTCGATTCAATTAGGGCATTCAATTTAGGATTCAATTACTTCAATTTAGGATTCAATTAGGAGGCTCTATTGACAAATTAACAAAAAATTGAACCTAAATTGACATACAAATCTAAATAATTCAGATAATTTAGGGCATGTAACCTAAATTGAAGACAAATTAACAAAAAATTCAGATAATTTAGGGCAATTGACATACAAATCTCGAGGTGGGTACGACGGCGCCGGCGTTGGTGGTGCCGCGGCAGTGGTGGGTTTCCTTGCGCGGCGACAGTGGAGGCTTTGTGGCACGATCGGAGTGCAAGGCTTGGTGGCACGGCGTCAGGTGGGGGACGGGAGTGTCGCCGGAGCTGGGTCGCCGTAGAGAAGGGTCGCCGGAGGTGAGAACGGCGGTGGGTGGGAGCAGAATTTCAGAGAGAGAACGGGGAGAGAGAAAGAAATTAGATCTGGATTTAAATGGAGGATCTTTAGCGACGGAATAAGACCGTCGCTAAAACTCCGTCGGTGAATGTCTTATTATAAAGACTTTTGCGACAGAATTTTTAGCGACGGTTTTATTCCGTCGTTTAAATAATTAAAAAAAAAACTCAAAATTACTAATTTTATAAAAAATATTTAGCGACGGTAATTCCGTCGCTAAAAGTCCGCCGTTAAAACTCCGTTGCAAAATATTTTTACCGACGGTGTCTTCTGTCGGTAATAGTATTTTGCAACGGAGTTTTAACGACGGTATATTCCGTCGCTTAAGGACATGTTTAGCCACGGAATACCTTCCGTCGCAAAATACATATTTTCTTGTGGTGATGAGATCCTCTAGGATCCTAATTATATTCTGATTAGAGTTGGTCAAAGCCCAGTCCTATTAGGACTCCTCCTTCTACTGCTATATAAAGGGGTCTGACCTCTCTGGTACAGACAAGTTCACACACAATCACACATTGTGTCTTACTGCTTCTTCAGAGTTCTACATTGTTAGTCATCTTTGACTTAAGCGTCGGAGCGTTCCCCCGTCGGAACCCCACCCGGCGGTCACTCCGTGTTCTCTTTTGCAGGCCTGATTTCTGGTGTGGTTTCCGATCCAGTTTTTAGCTGCAACAATAAGCATCGCTACTGTTGTGGGTTTTCGGGTGGGAGCGGAAGTGAGATTCCCGCGTGAAGTTTCTGGTGGTAGTGTGTGCATTTGATTAAGTTCCAGTGTCTTCTACTTGACCTATTTGGGAGCGTGTGCATCTCATGATGATATGCTATATTACCATTACCGTAGCATAGCATGCATGATGTGTGCGCGTGCAAAAATAAAGTTAATATTTTAAATTTTGTTAAAAAATTAAAAATGGCATACGTATTTTTATTGTCAAAATTCACTAAAATAAATTGCAAATCAAAATTTGTTAAAAAATTAAAAATGGCATAAGTGTTTTTATTGTCGAAATTCACTAAAATAAATTGCAAACCAAATAGGTCCCTAGAGATGGTTATTTACTACTTATATATTACTACATATAGGCTTGACATTAAGGGTATAATTGTCCAAAACAGTTGAGAGGCATGCAAATTTTGCCCACTTGGAACACGTGAAAATGGGGTATGTCATAGATTTAGTCTGATTGCTTGCTCATAACCTAAGATCTCAACTAAAATTTAAAAATATATTTTGGCAACTCCCCAAAGTTCTCAGCCAACACGAAATCACTTGCATCTCCCACTAGACCAGAGAGCAACACAATGAGCAATTATTTTGCTATAAGATCTACAATTTATCATCATCTTGGTGGTTTTAGCAAAGGTCAATAATGTGGAACTGAGAAGTTAGAAATTCAAAAGATGAAGTATCATTGTCATGTGATTCACCCAAGTTTGTTACACAAAGATGGACACTGCATCTCTTTAATGTACTTGGCAGATCTCTAGCTATTTAAGGACACCACTTGTACCATACGCTGCAGGTGACAAGAAAGGGTGAACTCTTAGCAGCTAGCAACCTGATAGATATGGCTCCTGCAGTACTACTTTTACTTCTAGGCCTCCCTATACTCCTCCTCTTTCTTGTTCCTAGGTGCAGAATAACCGGAGGAACACGGTCCGCACCAGGTCCCCCAGGACTTCCCTTCATTGGAAATCTGCACCAACTTGATAACTCGGCCCTTCACCGCCACCTGTGGCAACTTTCTAAGAAGTATACTTCTTGAGCGAAATGTTAGCGACTTTCACAAGCAATATAATCTCTAGAATTGCTTTAGGCACGCGATACGATGATGACGGGCAAGAAGCACGTCGATTCCTTGGGATTATTCGTGAAACTGTGGCCGTGTTCTTGGCGTTCTTTGTCTCGGACTATTTTCCGCCATTAGGCTGGCTAGATAGATTCGCCAGAAGTTATTATCGGCTACAAAAGAATTTCAAGGAAACGGATATCTTCTACCAAGAACTCATCGACGAGCACCTCAACCCAAAAAGGCCAAAGTCCACACAGGAGGACATCATTGATATCTTGCTACAACTGAAAAAGGATCAATTATCTTCTTTTAATCTGACTATGGATCCAGTTAAAGCGGTGCTCATGGTGATGGAACAGCACTACAAGTTCAATTCCTTTGTCTTTAGATACTTTTCACACTGTTTTCTATGTTTCGCATTGAATATCTCTGATCACTTTCTTATAAACATGTTGCTTTCTTTTGTTTCCCACTTCATATACGCAGAATATTTTAGTTGGTGCAACAGAAACGAGTAGAGCCACCATTGTTTGGGCAATGACAGAGCTCATGGTGAACCCTCCGTTCATGAAGAAAGCGCAGGAAGAAGTTAGGCAGTTGATTGGAAAGGGAGTTAATGTAGGGGAAGATGATCTTGAAAAGCTTCCTTATCTGAAGGCTGTGGTAAAAGAGACAACGAGGTTACATCCTGCAGGTCCTCTTCTTGTGCCACGGGAAACAACTCATAGTTGCGTCATAAACGGATACAAAATCCAACCGAAAACTCTAGTTTTCGTGAACTCATGGGCCATTGTAAGGGATCCTGAAGCTTGGGAAAACCTGAGAAGTTCTTGCCTGAAAGATTCTTGGGTGATAGTACTATTGACTTCAAAGGACGTCACTTTGAGCTAGTTCCCTTTGGAGGTGGTCGACGAGGCTACCCTGGGATGTCCATAGGAGCTATGACAGTGGAGCTGGCACTTGCTAATCTTCTCCACTCATTTGACTGGGAACTCCCTGCCGGGACAGAGAAGGAAGACATGGATACTGAAGTTGAAGGTCGGCTGGTTGTCCACCCAAAACATGATTTTAGCGACGGAATCTTCCATCGGTAAATATGGTCAATAAATATCTTTAGTGACGGATATTTACTAACGGACATTTACAGACCGTAAATCCATCGCTAATTTGAATTTGAGAAATTCTTTTTTTCTCAAATTTTTTTTGTAAAATAATTTTTAAATTACTTTTAGTGACGGATTATTTCGGTCAATAAAAGTCCATTGATTTGAAAATTTTTAATAACTTTTAGCGACGGACTTTTAACGACGGCCAAAATCCGTCGCTAAAAGTTACTTAAATGGACACAAACCTTAATTCTTTTATTTTCTCTCCCCTGCTGCATAGCCTTTTCTCCCTATTTTCTCTCTGCCGTTCTCTCTTCTCTCTACACTTCCCCTCTCTCCCTCTTGGACTGCTCTCCTTCGCATTTCTCACTCGCCGACTCTCTCACCCACTGACCCACTCACTCTCACATCTCTCTGTGACAGATGGGCAACGGCCGGACGGCGACCTAGCAACACACGGGGCGCTCTCTCTCTCTCTCTCTCCCTCAAATCATGACAGCCAAGAGAAGATCGGTGAAGTTTCTTCCTATTCTAGATTGACGAGTGACGAGCAGCTCGAATTAGAAATTTGATAGGCAAATTCTAACTTCTAATTGAAAATTAAAAATTTGACAACTCGAACTCAGAGCACCTTCGAACCAAATAAGCAATTTTTCTATGCTCAAACCCTCATTGATGTCATTCTACGACCAATAAATACATTTTCTATGCTAAGACCCCTATCGTGGTACTTGTACAACCAAATTAAAATCTAGGGTTTTAATTATCCGTGTTTGCTCTTAAAATCAGATAAAAACTCATTTTTTTGCCATAAAGAAGACCTAGATTTGTTGCGGTCATGTATACTGCTAATTTGATTGGGTTTAGCCTCGTCGTTGCTTCCAGCACCTTCATTGGATCGAGCTTCATCATTAAGAAGAAGGGCCTCCAAGACGGTGCTTCCGGTTCTCATGCCAGTAAGTACCAATTTCGCTGTTTCTTTCGTCAACTGTAATCTAAGACTTCTTCTTTTGTAGATCAGTAAGGTAAATTTTAGTTGTGTTAACAGAAAATTACACCAAAATATCCCTATTGCTGTTCGAAATCCAGACTTCAGATTTTCAGGGTTAGGGATTTGGGTCCTTGGCCATCCCATTTTGTAAGCATATACTTGTATTACCCATCTGCATGTGTGTGTAAATTTTATCTCAATGAAATATTACTGCCATGTGCTTGTGAATTTGTCTTAATGAAATGTTCTCTGAGACCATTGGGGTGTTTCAGCCACTATCTCAAAATAGTATGTTGGATATGTAATACATAACTTAGACTCATGGTGGAGACTGTGACCGGTGTAATAATATAACACTACGAAAAAAAAGAGTATAGACGACACTTTTTTGCCGACACTTCAGAAAGTGTTGTAAACCGACTCTAATTTGTGACACTTTTACAGTAACATTGCATCATCTACAACACAAAATAAAAGGTGTCACAAATTTTGTGACATTTATTTACGTATCACTTATTTGGCGTTACTTTTCTCTGTAACGACACTTAAGAACATGTTGCGTAATAGCGATATTTAAAATAAAATGCTGTCAACTTTATACTAAACGACTGCGTGTTCTATTGCACAGATGTACATAAAACGTCAGAACTGAAAAAAAGTTTGGAGGGAAATAAGATTTCAGCCTCGCGCCCATCATTTCACATTCTTCCCCAAGTTAGTCTATTCTTCTAAAAACTTAAAAGATAAGGACGCCAAAACAGCCTCCCTCTCTGTCTATCTTCTCACACACAAGGAATCGAGCATGGAAGAGCAAACAATCAACTTCCCTCTATGTCTCCCTTCTCTGAAACATTCGGTTACAGGTACGTATCTCTGTGTGTGTGTGTGTGTGTCTGTGTCTCTCTTCATCTCATAAACCCTAATTATTACTATCTAATATTTGTTGAATTAGAAAATTAACATGTAAGGACCGGAAAGATTGACATTTTTTGTTCGTGGATAGTTTCTAAAGAGTGCCCTTTCATAAATTTAAGCACGATTATTTGGGATATCTTTGGTTAATTCCTTTACCTCTATCTCTTTTATACTTGGAGGTCACTAATTTGAAAGATTTAAGCCAGTTCAACTATGATGGCCTCTTTTTATGCAACTTAATTGATAATGTGTATAATTGTACATTGGGCAGTTGACAAACCATTGATAAAGAGTATTTTGTGTTAGCAATTCCCATCCCCAATATTACCATTGCTTATACTTTTTCATTGGGAATAATATGTCGACCATGTTTATGGGTTACTGTTTGGGAGAAAGGTTGTAACTTGCAACATTGGAAGTGGTAATTACATTTTTTTTTGTGATAGAATGCATTAGGAAGTCATAGAACCTTCTTACAATTAGCATATTTTTGCAATTACATGTCTCATTTCTATGTAATTGCACTATCAATCTAGAATTTCAATCTTAACATGGCATTATGTTATAGAATATTCACACAATCACTAGCTTTTTGGCCACTCGCATCGCGGTTTGCCGGCCTTTAATATGTAATCAAGACTACAACGGTGACAACTAAAAGGTAAAGTATACCATATTTTCATTTTTGTTGTGAATTGAATCTGCCAAAGATGAAATAGGATAACAAAAAAATCATTATCCAATTCAAGTAGCACAGCTATTTGAGTGTGACAAATTATCATCAAAGATGTTGATGAGTTGTTAAAGGGGTCTTTTACGTAATTTAGGTTGCATGCACCCTATCTCATTTTCATAAATGTTGTAGAATTCACGGATGCTGAATGGATCATTGTCTATACTTTGCAAAGCTAATTATTTTGGTCTTCAAATAACCTATAAGAAATCTGATTGCAGATCTTTAGTTAAATGCAAAGCGCACTCTACGAAAAGTTAGGGACGATACCATCCGATACCATAATAGTTAATTGTAAGTTTCCGTTTGTTCTCTTTTTCCTTGGGTGCTTGTGGCTAGAAGTTTATTCACATTCAATGCTCTTATGTTTTATTGTCAATGTCGCTACTTTATGATGGATATACTTTGTGCTTATGTGTCTAGTTTGCTTAACATTAAACTTATAGGACTTGATTTCTTGTGATATTGTACTATGATATATATCTTACAACTATTTTAACTAGATATTACTTGTACTGATTTGTAAACGTTAATAGGCAATCATACACTTCAAAGAGCACTCTATATGCTAGTCTATTTTATAGGAACTACCAAAAAAAGGGGTTTAGGCAAGACTAAAAAAGTGTCGCCAATGATACTAAAAAATTGTTGCCAATGATAGTAAACGTGTCGCAAAGTGATTTCCCGACACTTTCTCAACACTTTTCACAAGCGTTGCAAATTCGTCCGTTGGGAATTTTCTGACACTTCTTTGACACGTCGGCATTAAACTTACGACACTTCTGTACGACACTTTCAAGTGCCGCTTATGGATTCAATAGTCGACTTAGATATGCGACACTTTGAAAATAAATGTCATTAAATTTGCGATGCTTCCATTAAAGTGTCAGTTTTTATTTGGCGGCATTATCTTTGAAATGTCCTCATTATTGCTGCTAAATTAGCAATACTTGCATTAAGTGCCAATTTTTGTTTAGCTACATTATCTTTGAAATGTCGTTCTTATTTACGACACCTTTAAGCAATCGTCACTAGAATTTTGCCTAGAATATTCTGAAATTTGTCAAAAAAAACAAAGGCCTAACTGTAATATCCTACATTGGACGTGGAATAGTATGAGATGACTTTATAAGACTTTGTCAATGAATTCATAAGTACCTACTTGGCTAGCCCTTTTGAGGGAGGCATTGCCTTGTGGTGGGCCAGTGTACGGGGTCGTTATAGATGGTATTAGAGCCGACTCTCGAAAGTTCGGGCTGGGCTATCCAGTCGGGATGCCGATGGTTAGGAAAATGAAGGCAAGCCCGGGTATATCCCACATCAAGAGGATGGTTAGGGTAACGAAGGGTGAGCCCGGTATATCCCACATTGGCTAGAGAGAAAGATTGTGGGCTATGTGTGATTGAGCCTTAGTGAGAACGCTAAGGTATAAAGAGGGGAGATTGTTATATCCCACATCGAATGTGGAATACTATGAGATGACCCTTATAAGACCTTGCCAAGGAACTCATAAGTACCTACTTGGCTAGCCCTTTTGAGGGACGCATTGCCCTGTGGTGGGGCCGTGGACTGGGTCGTTATAGATACTGTAACATCCCGAAATTTTCAGAACGTTAGACACTCGATCGATCACTTACGCTAAGTTAATAAAATCTCAAAGTCAACATTGACAACCTTCATCAGAGCAGCTAAACCTTTAATCAAACCAATAATAATACTCTCAGTGAACAATCGTAAATGATACATCATTCTAAATCTATTTTTTAAAAAATAATTAGCCACGCAGGGGTTCTAATGAGCGATACATAAAACTTAATATCTCTCTTTTTTGCACGGCTCAGCTCTAATCAATACCCAATGCGATCTATGGATGGTTATCACCTGCAGAAAGGAAGTCAAATGGGAGTGAGCTTTTGAGAGCTCAGTAAGGTCGCTCAAAAATTTAATAGAGGGATACGAACAATTTACAAATTTAATACGCTTACAACATGGAGAAGATTCAACTCAACGTCATAAACCAGATAAAATTGAACATTTTTCAGATACGATGCAATAAATCACAGACATTATTGAACATGAGCAATTACAAATCCACACAGACAGTGCAGGGTAATCACATAGCAAAGCCATAAAGGTTGTGCTTACTAACACTTTATACCGGCTAGTCCATCAAGGTACTAGCCCACACCAATACACCGGCTAGTCCGTCAAGGTACTAGCCCACACCAACACATCGGCTAGTCAGTCAAGGTACTAGTCCACACCAATGTATTCTTCAATGTACACCAACTCCCGCCGAACACACCAACGCAAACTCTCATGTCAATATGCAGAATGACAGCAAATCGATAAATGCAACATGTTATTCAATGAGCACCGATAATAGTTTCAATAAATGTCTTAAGGCTCAATGAAAAGTTTATATGGCAAACAATGTGACTTTATCGAAATAGCAGAATCCAAAAGAACAGTGATAGCAAATCAGAAGAACATACAAAATCAAATATGAGCAGTTTGGTTCGAATAAAAATCCCTTACCTCAATCCAAGCTATGCACTCCTAAACTGCCTCGATCCCAAAAGCTTTTGAATTAACCTAGGTCGAGCAAATTATTTATCAGAATAAACTCTAATCTCAAAGTACCACGAACCCAATGCTAATTTCTTAAACGTTGCTTGTCCTGACACTCTTAAAATAACTCAAATCGAAATGGATCCCACGTACGTCTAAACCTAGCTAGGAACCTCACACACTCCTTAAGACATTATGATATCTCTAAGTTCATAATAAATCCTTATGAAGTACTTTCAGAGCTTAAAACATTATATGAAGTTAAAATATGAATTTTCAAATTTTTGATTACTTTTGAATTAAAAATTATTTTTTTAAATACCAGAACAGTCCAAAAATAGCCATTAATATTTCTAGGCCAAACAAAATTCCCATAATTTTTCCTGTGTCCTTAAAATATGTAAGAAAAATACATAAACTAAAATCAGGCCAAAAACAACATTAAAATATTATTAAATAATTTATTTTGCCCAAATTAATGCGATACAAAACTCTTATCAAATCACCTCTAAAAATTCTGAAATTCAAACTGTAACATCTTAGAATTATATAAACAGTACCCAAAAATGTCCAAAATTAAATCATCATTTTATAAAGTTCAAACAGATTTTAGAATTTTCAAGTTTGCGTAAAATATAAAAAATTCAACCGATATCAGAAAACTCTAAAACTTTCTCAGAAATCTAAAATAAACATACCATCATGACTGTAAAAAAAGTTTTTCCAGAACAGTGGCCGGAGGCCACCACACGCGCCCTCACGCGCGGCGCACGTGCACTGTTCATCATCTTCACAACAGCTTTCGCACATCAAACCCTAATTTTAATTTTCTCCATTTTTGCTTCATTTTTTCTCGTTTTTCTTGCTCTAATTCGTTCCTATTACACCCTCATACATTCTATAACAACAATACATGATTCATAATCGAATTTGCAAAGTTTATGCAAAGAAAAACATGTATATATGTATATATACATGTATTTATATATACACACACACACACACACATATATGTACTAATATGAAACGATTTTAAGGTGAATACCTTATAAAATTCTCCTCTGAACAATGATCTTCGATCCCTCTACTCTTTCTTTGATCCAAGATCTCTCTTCTCTCCCTTTCTTGCACTTTCTCTCTTTACGACTACAAGAAAACAGGCTTTTAGCGACGGGAAAATCCGTCGTTAAAAGCTCAAAATCCGTCGCTAATTCTTTTAGCGACGGATTCACCGTCGCTAATACTTTACCGACGGAATGTTGTAAATTCGTCGCTAAATATGTCATTTTTGTCGACGGAGTTATTTTTAATTAGCAGCGGATATTCCGTCGCTAATGATATTTTTAAAATTTTAATTTATTTTCGTTTTTGTCAAATTAGCGACGGATAAAATATTTTAGTGACGGAATATTCCGTCGCTAAACACTTATTTAGTGTCGGAATATTCCGTCGCTAAATAACCGATTGTAGGAATACTTTTAACGACGGAATTAATCCGTCGTCAAAAGTCAATTTTTTTTTTTGAAATTTTTTTTTCTTTTTCAATTACCCAGACCTGTAATACAATTTTCAATTCTCAACAACAATGCGCAATAATCAATACAGAAAGAAATATATATAATCAATCATAAAAAAGACTCATATGTACAAGCCGGGAACCGGATACAGCCGGTTAGGAGAGGGGAGAAGAGTACAAGCCGGGCGCGGGGGGGCGAGGGGGGGTGGGGGGAAGCTAGGAACGGGTACGGGAAGGGGCTCATCAGGGTTTGCCGAGTCCTGGATCTGGATCCAGCTGATCCGGGGCCGGCTCGGCCTGCCTAGCAGTGCCCTACTCCCTGATCATCCTCACCACCACTGTAGCAATACGCTGGATCTCCTCGTCGTCCAACTGACGACGAGGAGCCGGTGTCTATGGAGGGGCAGCAGGGGGTGAGGACGCTCCTATCAATGCACGAGCAGTCGTGCTAGGCAGGCCGCGTATGCGGCCTTTCGGCCGATTCACGACCTCTGCCGTATCCAGCCATCGCTTCAACCCCCCAGTACTCGCAGCCATACTAGTGGACGCTGATGGCTATCCGGACTGCTGCTCGGACCTCCTTAGCTGTTCGTACGAGGCCTGCAAAAATAGTGGTTTAACGATATGTTAGGGCATTAATTAACGAAACGAACATTGAGGATAGAAAGAAAAAACATTAACAACTTAAATAAATTGACTCACATCGATCCGCCGGGCAATATCTGAAATATAGTCGCCCGCCCGGTGCGCCTCGTCCTTGTCCTTCTTCAGCACGTGTGTCTGATTATAGGTCAGAGTTACGACCTCATCCTGCTCCAGATCCTGGTGCTTGACCGCGTTCCTGTGTCAGACGATGTCGTGTGGCACTGACCCCCCTGTGTGCGTCGGATCTCTGTTCTGTCTGTTCTCGGCCCCGCTCTTACTCTTGGCGTCCCAGCCTGGATCCGCAGCCCACCGATCTATCATCTGCCCCCATACATGGTGAGATATCCAATGTGGGGGATATCTCGTCATGTCCGTCATCGGGGCACCCGCGGGTAGTGCCTTCTTCGCTCGGTCCAGTGCATCGTGGAGCCATCGGCGGTAATTCTTGCCGATGTAGGCAAAGAAAGCCTGCTGCCCCAGTACCTGCTGCTGAGGCGTGTCAAACGTGAACCCCTCCTGTAAGGCACAAATTAATAACATAAAACAAACTATAATTAAACATTTACTAATGCTGAAAAAAATACTTCACTGTACCAGCCACTCCTCCCATAAGGCCTCCCTCGCAGCGGCATCCCAGTCCTTCCAGTACAGGCGTGGCTCGAAGAATTGGCCCTTCACAAGAACGCCGATCTTCGTCCTCGCCTGAGCTTCCAGGATCCTGCCAAGAAGTAAATAAACAAGTTAATACAGTTCAAATATAAATTAACAGCCCAAATTTTAAAATATAAGGCATTAGGTGATATTTTTAGTACTTACAGGCCCTCCTGCGTGAGCGTAACTCTCTGTTTACGGTGGGGGTCGATGCGTACCCCGCGTATCGGACCACGGCCTCGTCGAGATCTTACAAAACACAGACATTAATACATTACAAATATAAGGCTAGCGAAAATGTACGAAACACCGTTATCAACTATACCTGAGGTAGAACCCACGGAAGATGGAGAGTGCACGCGCGTGTGGGATGAATCTGCGTCGCGCTGGGGCGACGGCTCGACCTGGGGCTGGGGCTGGGGCGACGGCTGGGGCTGGGGCGACGGCGACAAAGCTTTACTTTGTAATTAGTACCTTTGAACGGGAACTAAGGGTTTTTATGCATGCACGCGTTCAGAAATTAATAACATATGCAAGAATCTTTCCGAAATATCAAAACTACATAAAGATCGTTACATATGTTACCAATTCCACATTAGATAGAATTCGTTGGCAACGAGTTGAACCATCTCGTTGCCAATGGACTTCTCAAAACAACAACTAATATAAAGAAGGCAGGGTTTGTAAACAACGAGTAATTGAACCATCTCTGGGCAATATGGAGTAATTATGGGATGCACAAGGGCTAATTAGGGCTAACTGGGTTACTAGGGTTAATTAAGAGTATTAATTATAGCTAATTAGGGTTGATTAGGACTAATTAGGGTTATTTAATCCTGATTAGGGTTTAATTGTGCCGAGTAGTGCTGATTAGTCCTAATTAAGGCTAATTAGGCTTAATTGGGTTATGTCGGGGCTAATTAATGTTAATGAGGGCTAGTTTTGGATAATTATAGCTAATTAGGGTTGATTATGACTAATTAGGGTTCTTTAGTTCTAATTAGGGTTTAATTGGGCCGAGTAGTGCTGATTAGTCCTAATTAGGGCTAATTAGGCTTCATTGGGTTATATCGGGGCTAATTAATGTTAATGAGGGCTAGTTTCGAATAATTATAGCTTATTAGGGTTGATTATGACTAATTAGGGTTATTTAGTTCTAATTAGGGTTTAATTGTGCCGAGTAGTGCTGATTAGTCCTAATTAGGGCTAATTAGGCTTCATTGGGTTATGCCGGGGCTAATTAATGTTAATGAGGGCTAGTTTCGGATAATTATAGCTTATTAGGGTTGATTATGACTAATTAGGGTTATTTAGTTCTAATTAGGGTTTAATTGTGCCGAGTAGTGCTGATTAGTCCTAATTAGGCTTAATTGGGTTATGTCGGGGCTAATTAATGTTAATGAGGGCTACTTCCGGATAATTATAGCTAATTAGGGTTTATTAGGACTAATTAGGGTTATTTAGTCCTAATAAGGGTTTAATTGTGACGAGTAGTGTTGATTAGTCCTAACTAGCGCTAAAAATGTCGCATTAACCTAACCAACCTAAATTTAATGCACATTCAACAATCTCAATTCTGACACCTCATATATGGTGTCCGATACGTGTCTGACACCTTTGGACACGTGTCCGACACATACCGACACGTGTCCGACGCCTCCGGACACGTGTCTGACGCCCACCGACACGCACCTCCAGACACATTGGCCCCCGTTAATTTATTTTTTAAATGTCGGACACCGTCGATCAGACGTGATATCCGTGTCTGCGCTAACTAACAGGTATCTCAATCCAATTGGGTCCCATCCTCCGTCAACAATCTCAATTCTCAATTCTCAAATGCTCAATGCAATAAAAATTAACAAAAATCACACATTCAATCCAATTGGGTCCCATCCTCCGTCAACAATCTCAATTCTCAATTCTCAAATGCTCAATGCAATAAAAATTAACAAAAATCACACATTCAATCCAATTGGGTCCCATCCTCCGTCAACAATCTCAATTCTCAATTCTCAAATGCTCAATGCAATAAAAATTAACAAAAATCACACATTCAATCCAATTGGGTCTCATCCTCCTTCAATAATCTCAATATCTCAAATGCTCAATGCACAATTAATAATCTAAAATTATCACAATTAACAACCTAAAATCATCAATTAATAATCGCAATTACTTCAAATGCACAGCTAATAACCTAAAATCATCAATTAACAACATAAAATCACAGACTAATAATCACAATTCTCAAATGCACAATTAACAACCTAAAATTATCAATGTTCAAATGGGAAAAAATTGTTCAAAATGCACATATCCGATGCGCTTGAATTATTTCAATTTTGGGTTCGATTGTATTAGATGAGATTCAATTTAGGGTTCAATTAGGGGGTTCTATTGATTCAATTTAGGGTTCGGTTGATTTGGGGCATTCAATTTAGGGTTCAATTAGGGGGTTCAATTATTTCAATTTAGGGTTCGGTTGGATCAGGGCATTCAATTAGTTTAATGTAGGGTTCAATTCGATTAGGGCATTCAATTTAGGATTTAATTATGGTTCAATTACTTCAATTTAGGGTTCAATTAGGAGGTTCTATTATTTCAATTTAGGGTTCGGTTGGATTATGGCATTCAATTTAGGGTTCATTTAGTTTAATTTAGGGTTCAGTTAGATTATGGCATTCAATTTAGGGTTCAATTAGTTTAATTTAGGGTTCAATTTGATTAGGGCATTCAATTTAAGGTTTAATTAGTGTTCAATTATATCAATTTAGGGTTCAATTAGGGGGTTCTATTAATTCATATTAGGGTTCGGTTGATTTGGGGCATTCAATTAGGGGGTTCAATTATTTCAATTTAGGATTCGGTTGGATCAGGGCATTCAATTAGGGGTTCAATTAGTTTAATTTAGGGTTCGATTCGATTAGGGCATTCAATTTAGGGTTTAATTAGTTCAATACAGGGTTCAATTAGGAGGTTCTATTAGTTCAATTTAGGGTTTGGTTGATTTAGGACATTCAATTTATGGTGCCTGTTACAGCCTCTCTCCCTCCACCCCATGTATCCTCACAGCCTGTCCACTCCTTTTACCCACTGCACACACTCAACACTTTACACTGCACCACCTACATATATAAGTACACAACACTATACGCACACACTGCACTCAGAAAATGCACTTGCAGTCACGGCTGCCATCACTGCGACTCCATAACCACCTCCTCACGCCCAGCCCAAAACACACCAACCTGCAGACCCCTCTTTCTCGGCAGGGCAGTATCAAATCAACACCTCAATTATTTTAATTTTTTTTAATATTCAACCATAGTTTTCGAGATAACCAGTCAAAACACCACATAATTAAACAAAGTAGCATGATCTAATCCCAAAAATTACAATAGTGGGTGCTAAATATTGACGTTTGTACCATGCCAAACCAAAGAAAATCGACAGTGGGTGACTTACCTTCTAAGTGCGGCTGATGAGTAGTGGTTGTCGGCGGCAGTGGACGGCAGCTGTGTTGGTGGCGAGGCGCCAGTGAAGGGCGGCGCTGGCGCGGCGGCAATGGAGGTATATATCGGTCTATCGGCGTCGAGGGGAGGATGTCGTGTCGCCGGAGGTGGCGCACCGTGGAGGTGAGAACGGCGGTAAACCGTGGAGGTGAAAGTCACCAGAGGTGAGGCACCGTGGAGGTGAGAACGGCGGTGAACCGTGGAGGTGAAAGTCGCCGGAGGTGGGGCACCGTGGAGGTGAGAACGGCGATGAACCGTGGAGGTGAGAACGGCGGTGAACCGTGGAGGTGAAAGTCGCCGGCGGAAAGGGGGTGAAGCTGATTTTCGAATAGAGAAACGGGGAGAGAGAAGAAACAGATCTGGGTAATTTTAGGGATAGCTTTTAGCGACGGAATTACCCCGTCGCTAAAAGTCCGTTGGTGACATCCGACTTTACCGATAGAATTATTAGCGACAGGGACATTTCGTCGCTTAAAAGTTTTTATTAAACCCTCCAAAAATAAAAATAAAAAAACTTAAAAATATTTTAGCGACGGAAGTTCCGTCGCTAAAATACCGCCGGCAAAAGGCCGTTGCGCAAAAAACCTTTTTCGACGGATTATTCCGTCGTTAATAATATTTAACGACGGAATTTTTACGACGGAATCCAGTCTGTCGGCAATATTCCGTTGCAAAATGCAGGTTTTCTTGTAGTGTACTCTCTCTCGTCTTTGTAACTGAAATGATGCACGGGGGGAAGAGAAATTCGTGGGATTAGGGGAGTCTGCCGAATGGGTATGGATGGGGAAATCTGTCCAGATTCATTCAAGACCCAAAAAGTGGTATTTTACCTAGAACCCCCCAAACTTTTGACAATTTGCAAATTTCGTCCAAAACTTTCTTTTATTACGAAAATGCCCAAAAATAACTATTTACGATAGGCTAATGAAATTAAAACTTTAAACGGGTATTACATAATCCCGTTACGTTAATTATCGCTAAAAGTTTCTAAAAATGCATTGATGTTATATAAAAAAAATTCGTCATTAAAAAACTTAATTTAACCAGTTAAAAATATATTCAGATTTGGGGTGTTACATTCTCCCCTCCTTAAAAAACTTAGTCCTCGAAATTTCACATACTTAAAATATCCAAGTACTAGGCTTTCACTACGTAACTCCCAAGCAAAAGGGTCATCGAATGTTACACATGACCTCCAACCATTAATCAATAACATCAATAGCAGCTCTGACAATTCCACAACTTCAAATATTCTACCATTGCATAAGGTTTAGATTATAACTTCAAATGTGATGCCTCAGAATCAATCAATCAACATGTAAACACCTAAATGAAATAATCCGGAAGTGTACCCGGCACCACATCATTGGATGTTGCAGCATCCTGAGAAGACATAGCAAACAGTCTGGCTGATGTCCTAGGCCTCTGCCCCCTGCTGAGTCTGGGCCTATGGAGTCTGGCCCTGCTGACTCTGACCTCCTCCCGGACGAGGTGCACTTCTCGCTGCTAAACTGACCGTAGGTACAGGGCTGAGAGTTGATTGGTTCTCCCACATTGAGTTACAATTTCGAACCTGATGCTCCATACTGCCACACTTGAAACATCCCCCGGTAAGTCTAGAGCATGGTTTACCACCATGGCTCTTTCCACAAGTAGGACATAGAACTGCTGAAAACGCTGACGCTGAACTCTGAACAGGTCTAGCTCCTGCGCTTTGTGCTCTTCTGAATTCAACACTCTGCTCCGACCTAATTCCCTGAGCCTGCCCTATCCTCTGACTCTAAGCACCCTGTTGTGCTGAATAAAAGAACTTCTGACGCTTGTCAGCCTCTAAAGCTCTACTCTCCTCTCTATTCCTCTTTTGGTCACGCTTGTCAGACCTTTTCTTATTGTCTGACCTGGACTGTTCCAATGCACGTGCCAAATTGACGCACTCTACATAGCTCGATAACCGAGAATAAATCACTCCATCTCTTAAACCAGGCCTGAGTCCCCCCTCAAACTTTTGGCATCTATCAGCCTCCTTAGTAGCATCCTATACGCAAATCTCGCCAGCCGCGAGAACCTCATCTCATACTCATCTATCATCTATCGATCCGCCTGAGTTACATTAGCGAACTCTTTAAATATCTGTTGATGGTAACTCGCAGAGAAATATCAGTTGTTGAAAAGTTCCTTAAACCGTTCCCAAGTTATCTCAGCCTTCTGCTGAAGAGTCATACCAGTCTCTACTATCTTCCACCACTGGTCGGCCTCACCCCTTAGCTTGTACACCGCAAATTCCACCCTTTGCTTCTCACTGCATTTGATAGCCCGGAAGATCTTCTCCATCTCGACTATCCAACCCTCTTTCTCTGTATGATCTACCGATCCACGAAAATTTGAAGCGTTCTATTTGTTAAACTCAATCAGGGTACTTCCCTATTGAGGTTGTGGCTGTGGCTGAATAGGGTTTTGCATACCCTGCTATTGATTAAAAAGACTCTGGGCCATGAATGCCAAAATCTGATTCACAGTATTCAGAGTTGTAGCCATAGGTTCTAGATTTTTCTCCTGTTGCTCTACATGGGGTACTTACCCAGCTGGGATCTCTTGATCTCCACAACGACCCCCAGTACGACCTCCCTGGCCCCTGGCTTGGCCTCCGCACCCCTAGTGCCAGCTCTACGAGTTCGTGCCATGCTATAACAAATAAACTACTATTAGAGTCTATAAACATGTCCTTTTATAAAGGACTATGTAAATTTAACATTTCTAAAGATATATATTATCAGATACACCTTCATCAAAACGATCTAATATACCTAGCCACTAGTACAGTTCACTAAATTATTAAATCTTTTCCTAACCCTAATATCGAAACCTAGGCTTTCGCTCACAAGTTTCTAAAGTCTACAGAATCGTGATACCTAAGCTCTAATACCAACTGTAACATTCCGAAATTTTCAGAACATTAGACACTCGATTGATCACTTACGCTAAGTTAATAGAATCTCAAAGTCAACATTGACAACCTTCATCAAAGCAGCTAAACATTTAATCAAACCAATAATAATACTCTCAGTGAACAATCGTAAATGATTCTAAATCTATTTTCTTAATAATAATCACCCACGCAAAGGTTCTAATGAGCAATACAAAAAACTTAATATCTCTCTTTTTCGCTCGGCTTAGCTCTAATCAATACCCAATGCGATCTATGGATGGTTATCACCTGCAGAAAGGAAGTCAAAGGGGAGTAAGCTTTTGAGAGCTCAGTAAGGTCGCTAAAAAATTTAGTAGAGGGATACGAACAATTTACAGATTTAATACGACTGCAATATGGAGAAGATTCAACTCAATGCCATAAACCAGATACAAATAAGAACATTTTTTAAATACAATGCAAACAATCATAGACGTTATTGAACATGAGCAATTACAAAGCCACACAGACAGTGCAGGGTAATCATTTAGCAAAGCCACAAAGGCGATGCTTACTAACACTTTACACCGGCTAGTCCATCAAGGCACTAGCCTACACCAATACACCGGTTAGTACGTCAAGGTACTAGCCCACACCAATGTATCCTCCCCGCCAAACACACCAATTCAAACTCTCATGTCAATATGCATAATGACAGCAAATCAATAAATGCAACATGTTATTCAATGCTCGATGGACAATAATTAATGAGCACCGATAAGAGTTTCAATAAACGTCTTAAGGCTCAATGAAATGTTTATATGGCAAACAATGCGACTTTATCAAAATAGCAGAATCCAAAAGAACAGCGATAACAAATCGGAAGAACATATGAAATCAAATATGAGGAGTTTGGTTCGGATAAAAATCCCTTACCTCAGTCCAAGCTATGTACTGCTAAACAGCCTCGATCCCAAAATCCTTTGAATTAACCTAGGTCGGGCAAATTATTTATCAGAATAAACTCTAATCTCAAATACCACGAACCCAATGCTAATTTCTTAAACATTGCTTGCCCCAACACTCTTAAAATAACTCAAATTGAAATGGGTCCCACATACGTCCAAACCTAGCGAGGAACCCTACACACTCCTTAAGGCATTATGATATCTCCAATTTCATAATAAATCCTTATGAAATACTTTCGAGCTTAAAATATTATAAGAAGTTAAAATATGAATTTTCTAAATTTTGATTACTTTTGAATTAAAAATTATTTTTTTAAATACCAGAAAAGTTCAAAAATAGCCATTAATATTTCTAGGCCAAACAAACATCCCATAATTTTCATTGTAGCCTTAAAATATGTCAGAAAAATAATAAATTGATAATTTTCATTGTGGCCTTAAAATATGTAAGAAAAATAATAAACTGAAATCAGGCCAAAAACAACATTAAACTATTATTAAATAATTCATTTTACCCAAATTAATGCGATATGAAAATCTTATCAAATCACTTCTAAAAATTCTGAAATTCAAACTGTAATATCGTAGAATCACATAAACAGTACCCAAAATTTTGCAGAATTAAATAATCTTTCTAAGTAGTTCAAACGGATTTTAGAATTTTCAAACTTGCGTAAAATATAAAAATTTCAAACGATATGAGAAAAATTTGAAAATTTCTTAGAAATTCTAAATTAAACATATCATCATGAACGTAAAAAAGTTTCACCGGAATAGTGGCCGGAGGCCACCCTACGCGCCACCCACGCGTCCCCACGCGCGGCGCACGGGTACTGTTCATCATCTTCACTACAGCCTTCGCACAGCAAAACCTAATTTCAATTTTCTCCATTTCTGCTACATTTTTCTCGTTTTTCTTGCTCTAATTCGTTCCTATTATGCCCTAATATGTTCTATAACAACAATACATGAGTCATAATTGAATTTGCGGAGTTTATGCAAAGAAAAACGTGTGTATATATATATATATATATATATATATATATATATATATATATATATATATATATGTGTGTGTGTGTGTGTGTGTGTATATACATGTATATATATGCACACACATATATGTACTGAAATAAAACGATTTTAGGATGAATACCTTATAAAAATCTCCTATGAACAATGGCCTTCGATCCCTCTACTCTTTCTTTGATCCAAGATCTCTCTTCTCTCCCTTTCTTACACTTTCTCACTCTACTCTCTCTCTCTCTCTACACTTTCTCTCGTCTTTGTAACTGAAATGATGCAAGGGGGAGGAGAAATTCGTGGGATCAGGGGGGTCTGCCGAATGGGTATGGGTGGGGAAATCTGTCCAAATTCACTCAAGACCCAAAAAAGTGGTATTTTACCTAAAACCCCCTAAACTTTTGATAATTTGCAAATTTTGCCCAAAACTTTCTTTTATTACGAAAATGCCCTAAAATAACTATTTATGATAGACCAATGAAATTAAAACTTTAACGGGTATTATATAATCCTACTACGTTAATCGTCGCTAAAAGTTTCTAAAAATGCATTGATGCGATATAAAGAAAAATAGATTTAGAATGATGTATCATTTACGATTGTTCACTGAGAGTATTATTATTGATTTGATTAAATGTTTAGCTGCTCCAATGAAGGTTGTCCATGTTGACTTTGAGATTCCACTATCTTAGCGTAAGTGATTGATCGAGTGTCTAACGTTCCGAAAATTTTGGGTTGTTACAGTTGGTATCAGAGCTTAGGTATCATAATTCTGTAGACTTTAGAAACTTGTGAGAGGAAGCCTAGGTTTCGATATAAGGGTTAGGAAAAGATTTAATAATTTAGTGAACTGTACTAGTGGCTAAGTATATGAGACTGTTTTGATGAAGGTGTATCTGATAATATATATTATTAGAAATGTTAAATTTACATAGTCGTTTATAAAAGGACGTGTTTACAGATTCTGATAGTAGTTTATTTGTCATAGCATGGCACGAACTCGTAGAGCTGGCACCAGGGGTTGCGGAGGCCAAGCCAGGGGCCAGGGAGGTCGTACTGGGGGTCATAGTGGAGATCAAGAGATCCCAGTTGGGGAAGTACCCCATGTAGATCAACAGGAGCAAAATCCAAAACCCATGGCTGCAACTCTAAATACCATGAATCAAATTTTGGCATTCATGGCCCAGAGTCTGATTAATCAACAACAGGGTATGCAAAACCCTATTCAGTCATAGCCACAACCTTACCCTGACTGAGTTTAACAAGCAGAACGCTTCAAATTTTAGTGGATTAGTAGATCCTATAGAGGCAGAGGTTTGGATAGTTGAGATGGAGAAGATCTTCTGGGCTATCAAATGCAGTGAGAAGCAGAGGGTGGAATTTGTGGTGTACAAGCTGAGGGGTGATCTTGAAAATTTTCAGAACGTTAACACTCTCAATCGATCAAAACCTCAAATATCTAATCCATTTAATGCCACCAAAGAAACTAAATAGCATCCATGTCAGAGCTCTACAAACAACTCAAATGTCTCAGCAAACTGTTCTCATCACAAAACAATGTAAATTACTTAATCTATTGAGTTACACATTGGTTCCCTCGTAGGGGCTTAGATAAACAGCTAATGAAAATATTAATTGTTCTGTAATCAAGCTCATTTGTCCGAAACCTTACTGATGATTATTTCCTACAGAAGGGAACAGAAAAGGGAGTGAGCTTTCGAGAGTTCAGTAAGGTCGCTCAAAATTCAATAGAGAATACAAACGATTTGAAAATTTTATATCAACGAAAACATGGGAAAAGATAATCTCAATATCTCAATTTCAGATTTCAATAGACACACTTTCGATTTCACTGAAACGATACAGATGATATTGAACATGAGTACAATGCAAAGCCACACATACAGTGCAAGGTAACACTTAGCAAAGCCACCCAGGCAGTGCAGGATAACACTTAGCAAAGCCACACAGGCAGTGCTCACTAATAATATGGTTACATATGCATATGAACATAAGCTAGACCCTTAGGGTACTAGCATCTCCTGACAATAACAGACCATCCTCTTATCACCCCTGATACAGACCATCCTTATAACTCCTTAATACACTAACTCATGTTAATATGCAGAATGCAATAATTGATGATGCAATGATTAAATCAATGCATACCGAGAAATAAATATGCATCATCGAAAAGGAATATTCAATAAACTTATAAGGTTCAAAGCAGGGTATTAATAATGGCAATCGATGCAATTTCATCACAATCATAACTGAGTCCAATGGAAGCATCAATTACAATTTGGAAAGAATATTACGCTATCAAATAGATGAAATAGGGTTTCGGAAGAAATCCCTTACATCGATCCAAGCGTTAAAACTAAGAATGCTCTCGATCAAATCCTCGAGGTTAACCTAGGTTAGCAGAGTCATTTATCAGAACACTTATCCATACTACTATAATAAAATCTTGATATAACTATCCATAGCGTACCCATTTTTTTACCCGAAAATGATAAAATTCAGAGTGGTTTCTCACATGGCCAATCTACCCCGAAATTCATCACACTCCCTTTTAACTTCTTTTCTGCAGGTAGTAACCAGCGTTAGAGTACTTGAAATTGGACTAGAGGCAAGCGAACAAGTGAATTTAAGTTTAGTATTAGTCATTAGAACCCCTGCGCGGGTTATTATTGTTATTTAGAATTGTTAATTTAGACATTGATGTTTCAATTATGACAGTATGCTAAGAGCATTATTTTATCCAATAGTTTAGTTGCTCTGACTTACTGATGGTTCTATACTGGTAGAGATTGAGAGTATTATTGTCTTAGTGTAAATCTGTAAGGACCCGGTCCACGGCCCCACCACAGGGCAATGCCTTCCTTAAAAGGGCTAGCCAAATAGGTACTTATGAGTTCCTTAACAAGGTCATCTCATACCATTCAACATCTGATATGGGATATTGCAATCTCCCTTCCTTATACCTTAGCGTCCTCGCTAAGGCTTAATCACACATAGCTCAGAATTATCCTCTCTAGCCAATGTGGGATATACCGGGCTCACCCTTCGTCGCCCCAACCATTCTCTTGATGTGGGATATACCAGGGCTTACCTTCGTTTCCCCAATCATCGGCGACCCGACTGGATAGCCCAGCCCGAGCTTTCGAGAGTCGGCTCTGATACCATCTGTAACGACCCGGTCCATGGCCCCACCACAGGGTAATGTCTCCCTCAAAAGAGCTAGCCAAGTAGGTACTTATGAGTTCTTTGGCAAGGTCTTATAAGGGTCATCTCATAGATGTGGAATTTTATGAGATGACCCTTATAAGACCTTGCCAAGGAACTCGGGATGTGGAATAGTATGAGATGACCCTTATAAGACATTGTCAAGGAATTCATAAGTAACCATAAAGGTCATCTCATACTATTCACATTGTCAAGGAATTCATAAGTAGACATAAGGGCCATCTCCTACTATTCCACATCCGATGTGGAATGGTATGAGATGACCCGTATAAGACCTTGCCAAGGAACTTATAAGTAGCCAAGTAATATCCCACATCGGATGTGCAATCGTATGAGATGACCCTTATAAGATCTTGTTAAGGAACTCATACATATCTACTTGACTAGCCCTTTTAAAGGAGGCATTGCCCTGTGGTGGGGCCGTAAACCGGGTCATTACAGATGGTATCAGAACCAACTCTCAAAAGCTCGGGCTGGGCTATCTATTTGGGTCGTCGATGGTTGGGGAAACGAAGACAAGTGCCGGTATATCCCACATCAAGAGGATGGTTGGGGTAACGAAGGGTGAGCCCAGTATATCCCACATTAGTTATAGAAGAAGATTCTGGATTATGTGTGATTGAGCCTTAGCGAGGACGCTAAGGTATAAGGAGAGGAGATTGTAAAATCCCACATCGGATGTGGAATAATATGAGATGACCCTTATAAGACCTTACCAAGGAACTCATAACTACCTACTTGGCTAATCCTTTTGAGAGAGGCATTGCCTTGTGGTAAGGCAGTGAACCGGGTCGTTACACTAACATTGGTAATAGCAACAATTAAGTATTTAAGTGGATACCATATCCACCACGAATAATGAACAACCAAGTCAATTTAACAAGCTTATAAACTCATCATTATGGAAACAAGCTAATGTCCTTTAACGATACCATATCCAATATTCAAATCATAATTACATAACTATTCAAAACTTCTTAATTTCAAAAACATACAAATGTAATGTCACTGAACAACCAAACCTAAAGATATATACATTTCATCTAAAATGTCATCATAGTGCATATTGCTTCTTCTAAGTCCAACAAAAGGAAACATGATGTATGTCTTCCCAACATATAAACCTAAAAATAAAAGTAAAAAAATAAGGTTATAAATTTAACTGGTATAACATAAATCGATTTAACCAAAAAATTAGTCGACAAACAGAATGCATTAAGAAAGATAAAGACGCATCTATGTATTGCCTTTCATTCTTGCATCTTATTTTGCATATTTTTCAAAGTGATGAAATTTTTCTTTGCTTTTTTATGTTGAGAAACCTGAAGAATTAGATCATATATAATCATTAATTACACAAAAGAAAAGGTACGTATCATATGAAAAATAGTCATGCACTCAAGTAAACATTTATACAAGTTTCTCAACTAAATCTGATCATTCCTTCGTACAACGCTACTCTTATCACTTTCTTGTACTGTGTTGTGCCCCGAGTTCTCTAAACTAAAATAAAGTTTTGTTCAAAAAAGAAAAAAATATCTGGCCTTACTGTTATAACTGACTAATAAGCTACCAAAAGGGTTAATGTGTGAAGTTCTGGAACATTTTCATTGTAAAGGGACCATGGAGGCGGAATTTCAGCAAAGAGCAAGATTTACCATCATGCGAACTTGGTGGGCGAATCATTCTTTTTTGCTTCCAATTGGAAACACATACATATCATATCCTCATATCACTTGGTATCACCACCCAAAAAGATAAACATAAACCTACACTATAAAGCGGGCAGTACATGGATTCATCGAAACCCAAGTTTTGCACCAGAAACAGAAACCACATGGCATGTTGGTGTTCAAGGCGAATATAACTTGGCTGTCTATCGGAATAAACACCCCACCCTGGACATGCCTAACCTATCTTTCCAATCTGAAAGGCCAGACAAGCCAGGTTCGCTTAACAATCTGCTTATATAGCCAAAGCCAGGTGCCTTTGCTCGCCTGGCAGCGTGACGAAAACATTGGAGTGTCCAAACAAAATATGAAAATAAGACAAACTCACCATCCATATCTCCCTTCACACGCCATTTTACAAGAGAACAATGATCCAACCACCATTATACTGGTACTCTTACATGAAGTACCAGTAATATGTTTCTTACATGGAGTGATCAACTTTCGAATTAGGGTTAATAACAAAGTTGTTCCTTATACTACATGTTTTGCTAGTCCTAGTAATATGGTCAACTTCAACTCATAGAATCCTCAAATTAAGTTTCGGCTAGAAAGTGTTCGAAAAAGCAACGTCCATCCATATTTACTTGGGGACAAAAAGCTGTTTTATATGTCCAACTTTTCCAAAATTTAAAATCCCGAAAAAGGAACAAACTCACTATCCGTATCTACTTTCACATGCCATCTCAATCAAGAGGACAATGATCCAAACACCATTACCTCCGTGAATTTCTATAAAAATATGAGGGAACGCATAAAAAAAAAGAAGTGATAAACAATTGTAAAATTGATAGCTCTGCGGCAAATCCCCCAAATTAATGCCATCCCCGAAACTAGTCCTCGAAACCATGCTAGATCTCTACCTCTACAAATATGAAACATACATGACCTCTGAAATGTTTCTCTCTCGCTGCAACCGAAGGAGGTTGTGAGCATTAGCAGGTGTAGATGAATTCTGCGTAAAGCTCTATTTATTGTGGTTACACATAAAAAGAAATAGCCTACTACGCATTATTCATTGTCACATGCTTAGCGCATCTAAACATCTATTTGGATCTTTAGAAACTGAACTACTGAGATTCATGTGCCAAACTTGGCATTCTGAGAACATAACTGCAAAAACCTGTATGAGACAAGGGAAAAGTATCGTCATCAGCTATTAACAGTTAACTAGGCTTAAGTTACGGTCCTTGGGTTGTTGCTACATGACACCTAGCGCATTATTTCGGTGTCACGTACTTAGCCATAAAAGAGATCTCCATCATCCTATTTAGACAAGTCATAATCTCTCCTAACATACATAGGGCATCTTCCAATGGGTGTGATCACCTAAGAACATCAATTTCAAGTGTGATTCTATGTTACATGGACTCTTCGGTTTGCGTCAAGTACCCGTGTCGGACATTCGACACTTGGATATGGGTATGGGATATGTGTTCGACACATCTCAAAGGATATGACATTATCAATACTATATAAAGTTTATTGTTTAATTCGTTATTACTTTGATAGGAGGCAAGTTGTCAATTAAAACCAAGTGCATCACACAAAACACCTTTTTACCTTCGAAATAACTAAAAAGCAATAACAAATATGAACATTTTGCCGTGTCCCCGTGTCTTGCGTTTTCAAATTTAGACGAGTCCGACATTTGGACACGTATCCGATCCGAACACTCGTACCGAGTCCATGTAACTTAGGTGTGATTGTCTAGGCTTTTCATTTTCATAGAATAGTGCTACTTTCAATTATACAAGAGTCATTTTGTCTATTCTAGTACAACAAGACATTCCTATTATACCTTGGCAAATTTGACCAGATAAGTACCCCAGGACCAGAGTTCAGAACCTGGTTCCCTCATTTTCTTACTTCAGGAATATAAGCTATCTTGTCAGCACCAAAAGCAAAAAGATATATCCTTGTTATAGTTCTTAATAACTTTAATACATCAAATAGAACATCCTACTTCACTACCAAAGCATGTTATCACATATAATTGTACGTATGTATTGCAGAGCAAACCAGTAAAACAACGTACGTGTTTTCTCTTCTAATACCGGGCACTTGCCACATGAAGTTCTAGGGGAGCCATCTTAAATCACCAGAACAACAAAAGGATGTCAGTTGTAAGCCTAACAACGCACGAACTGATAAGGATTTCAGTTGTAAGCCTAAAGCTTGGAAGCGTACTTCTCAGTATGTTAATTAATTTCTTAGTGCAAAGCTGCAACTCCAGTACTTTTATCTATTTTTCATTCTTTGAAGAAATAACTGAAAGCCTGCAATCGTGCATGTAGGGTAAACACTTAGAAAGCAATCAAGAGGTATCGTAATCCATTATAGCAAAATTGAGTTGCTGTAGTAAGTAAACTCCTGTCAAAAGAAAACAACAAACTATATCCAGTCGGTGGCAATTACCTCAATACAAATGATGAAGTCCTGAACACCTGATTTACACTGCAAAGCTTGAGCTCTCACATTTAAATAACCAAGCGCATAGAGAAGGGCAATAGCCACAACTTGCCACCCAGTTAAAAAAACAATTGATTTAAATGTCAAAATCTTGGCCAATGGCTTGATGTGAGCCAGCTCATCCTTCGTAATCGTATAAAATTAGACTAAAGAATACAAAGCCCATGACTGACTGAAATTAAGAACCACGGCCATATAAGGATAACTACATTAAAGGAATTAAAAGGCAAGTTTAATCAGTACTCTTCTTCTTTTTGGCAGTTAGGTTTTGGCATCAAATTGATACTAAGTCCTAAGGAATATGAATGCTGCTCAACTCAACACAAAAAAATCAAGCATTCTAGGACTCAAGCACCATCCATACAGACAAAGCCAGAAATTGCAAGCGCAATTTCAAACAGTAGTATCATCAATGCTGGTTTGTGGACGAAAGTATAGATGCGCAATCAGATCAATCAACTCCTACGAGCATGATATGGTATACATTGCTATGGAGATGTCCAATTGTAGTTATTACTTTGTACATTAACATGTGAATAGCTTTTCACATACTTCAGTTTTTTATTTTGTTAGCTCAATCAGGATCTTCTTCGCCAATTCTTATAAGTAAAAACGAGTAAAGAATCATTGCCCAACCCTAATGTCAGATATTTTCTGTCCCTTCAGGATAAGATGCATCGGATTGAGTTTTCATAGAGAAAGAACTAGGGGTGCGAAGGGGTATCTAGGGTTCATACCTCTGATTGAAAGTCAAGAGTCCATAAAGAGCAAGCGCATGCGCGATCCAGATTTGACAGAGAGAGACCCCGCTTTGAGAGAGAGAGAGATCAGTGGGTGTGCGTGGGGGTTGGGGTTCTTGTTTAGCAGCACATGTTTTGAGCAGAGAGGTAGCAAGATTCTCAAATATGAAAAAAGAAAAATCAATTCCTGACGTTTTAACGTATGCATAATCGGTGGGCTCATAAAAATTCAATTCCCCATTTTTTATTGTAAATATTGCTATTAAGAAACACATAAATAAATGTCGCACCATTAATGTCGCAAGCATCTAAAGCGACACTAGTTTTGTGCCACGTAAAGAAGCGTCGGCAAGCCCCCGACACATACATAATTGCATCGGCAACTTTGCGACATTTTAGTGACAGTGTCACAAATTAAAGCTAGTTTATGTCGTTCTAAAGCATCGGCAATTAAGCGTCATTGAAACCCCCTTTTTTTGTAGTGAAACTACTTCTCATACCATAGTGATCAAAAGAGTAAAAGTAAATTCATGAAAACTGGTTAACTAAATGAGTAACCTGATATGTTTTATGTGATTTAAGGATATGATTCTTTTGTTCATTATTGCTCACCAAGACTAGAAATGTATGATGCATATCTTTTGTTCATTATGGTTCACTAAAACTAGAAATGTATGATGCATGAAAGTTATGGCTCACGCAAGGATACGATTCTTTTGTTCATTATGTCCCCTTCGCGATACAAAAAGCTATATGTTTTTAGGATTTTTTTTGGTTTTGAATCAAGAAGGGAAATACTATTGCCATAGCAGCTTCAGACTTTAGTTATATGGTCTTGTACCTTGTGCATTAAAATTCCTTTCCTGCTTCAGGAGAACTCGAACTATCCTTGGAATGCCCACCTGGATTTCCTCCAATCAGATAAGCTCATTCCCTTACATGTTGTTGAGCTTGGTCTGGCCAGTGTTGCTAAAACTTGCTTCTTTTGACAAAATATTGCTCAGCACTAATATTAAGTTTTGTTCATTGATTTAGCAAATATATGCTGATATACCTCCAAGCAAGCAAGGCCTTAGCTCTGTATGAGCAGCCCTTTTTATTGGCTTCACCAAACAATATTTACTTCTCATTGGCATTCAATTGCTTTGTTGATTTGATGCCGACGAACAAGTGACCGATTATATTTGGTGTATCTTAAATTAAATCATTAATGTGTACATGCTTCTTTTAGCATTTCTTGTTCATGTCCTCCCTAAGTTAGTAGGGTTGATGGAGCCTCTGTCAAGTACCGTGTTGGTGAATATTATTTGCCATTAGATACAACCAGTGCGGTAAACATGACTCGAACATTTAGGCCATGGCTCTTTGACCGTGGGTCCACTTTGTGTCTTCTTATCTAACTATCTGGGTGTGTTCTTCCAATAGCCATGACATAAATTTAGAGAACTTTAGGAAGACAGAACAAGAAGTCATAAGAGAAGCGTTATACAAAGGAATGATCAGATCTAGCTGAGATACTTGTAATAGCCTTCACTCTAGAAAGACATTCTAATAAAGATGCTAGATATATCTTTATCGCTGTAATCCTCGTACTTTTTCATGACCTGTTCAAGGATCCATGCATATTCTTTTCTCTATCCTCTGTTAACTCAGACAAAAGGAAATTTTACTCTCGAAGCAAATACATCGCCCTCCCTCTTGGCTCTTGTTCTAGCCGCAGTAAGTGTTTATTCTTTCCAATTGAATGCCAGAGCTGGTCTTGCCTAACAAAAAGAGAAGCCATAAGTATCATGAGTATGGTAGTTGAATTGTAGTATGTCTGCTTCTTCGGTCTTAGGGATAATAGATAGCAAAGTACCGGTAATCTTATCTCTAAAGATGATGCCGGGGAGGAGCAGGTCCACTAGTACGGGTATCCATGCTATCCACTACCAAATCCTAATTCCATCATTTTTTTTCTCTATCTCTTTCAGATAGATTAACTAGACAATCGGGGATCCAGGGTATCTATCCTCTGTTGACTTTGACAAAAGGGAATTCTACTCTTGAAGAAAATACATCGCCCTCCCTCCCAGCTCTTGTTCTGGCCACAATAAATTCCATTCTCTTAGCTCAGACACTAGGCAATAGAAGGAATTGAGTCTCTAATCCCCACCTAGGACAGTATTCATAGAACTTCACTTCTTCGCATTAGCAAGATAGCAAAGCAGCAAAGGAGGAAGCAAGAATTCTTAACTAACTCGAAGGCGAGCGAAGTGACTCCTCCAACCAACTTTGAAGACTTGGTTTTGGAGAGAAGAAAGGAAGGGGAGATGCGATTCATCAACAAAGGGACTTTTAAGCCACTCTTATAATTGGCTATTTTCGATCTAATCTTGCTAGGAGTTAGTGTATTGATGCTGAGAATACGCTCTTTGATATAATATAAGCTCTTGTCTCAATATACACTGTTTTAGCATTCTCCGAGCAGGAAAACATGAAGTTTGTTTGCCCTTTTGATTGAGTTCACGAAGGCTTGAAAATTAAAAATTTTGTTTGATTAATGTCATAAATTCTACTAGTACTATTGAACTGGGGACTTTTGTTTGACTAGTCTATTACATCACGTAACACCTCAACAAGTGACTTTTTTGTCATAGCACTCCATGGAAAAATGAGATTAGAAATCCTAGCCCTAAGTCTGTACATTTTTTTTTGGGTGTTTGTCACAACAATGGAGTTAAACTATTAACTTAATAATGTATGCTGTTTGCTTGAGTGTAATGCTGTTTTTCATATTACTGTGTCTTTTCTTTTATGTAACTAATGATTAGATATGATCTAATTGTTTTGGTTTCTCAACATAAAAAAGTAAAGAAGAATTTTTTTTCGCTTTAAAAAATTTGTAAAATAAGATATAAGAATGAAAAGGGATACGTGGATAAGTCTTTATCTTTCTTAATGCATTCTATTTGTCGGCTAATTTTTCGGTTTAATTCAACTTATGTTATACTAGTTAAATTTTTAACCTTATTTGTTGACTTTTTTTATTTCCAGGTTTATATGTTGTGAAGACATACATCAATGCTTTTGTTGGACTTGAAAGAACCGACAATGCACGATGATGACATTTTGGATATGAGATGTTCGCTTTGACCGTTAAGAGTAGGTAACCCATTCCCCGTCTTTGTTTCTATTGCATTCTATCTCATCGTATCACAATATGTTTTGTGAGATTTGAAAATTATCGTCAATACCTCGGTGTAGGCCGCGGAGGAAAAATTGGACTATTCGGGGGAGCTAGAGCGGGGGAAACCGTACTTATTATGGAATTGATTAATAATATTGCCAAAGCCCATGGGGGTGTATTTGTATTTGACGGAGTTGGTGAACGTACTCGTGAAGGAAATGGTCTTTACATGGAAATGAAAGAGTCTGGAGTGATTAATGAACAAATATTGGAGAATCAAAAGTAGCTCTAGTTACGGCCAGATGAATGACTAGCAGTGCATCATATCTTTAGGTTTGTACGTTTTTTAAATTGAGAACTTTTGGATGGGTATATAATTAGGATGTGAATGTTGGATATGATATGATTTAATGACATTGGCTTTTTTTTAATGATGAGTTTATAAGCTTGTAAAATCGACTTGATTGTGCATTATTCATGTTGAATTGGAGCAGGGATTACACAACTACTTCACTTTCATGTATTTTTGGGGGAAATGTTGTTATTACCGGTGTTAGGCCAATTTTTTTTAAAACTAATTTCAGAACATGTCAGGCGAAAAACCAGTGACAATTTCACTTAAAAGTGCCGTAAATAGGAATGGCATTTCAAAGATAATGTCCTTAAACAAAAACTGGCACTTAATGAAAGTGTTGCTAATTTAGCAGCATTAAAGATCATGCTGACAAACAAAAACTGGCACTTCAATGGAAGTGTCGCTAACTTAGCGATATTTTTTTTTCTTCTAAAGTGTCACATATCTAAGTTAACTATCGACTCCATAAGAGGTTCTTGAAAGTGTCACACAAAAGTGTTGTAAGTTTAACGCCGACGTGTCTAAGAAGTGTCGAAAAATTCTCAACGGACGAATTTATGACGCTTGTGAAAAACGTTAATAAAGTGTCCGAAAATCATTTTGCGACACTTCTACTATCATTGGCAACACTTTTTTAGTGTCATCTAAACTCTTTTATTTTGTAATGCCGGGTAAAATGCCTAAGAGAGAATAACAAAAGCTTTAGAAATGTACTGTTGGAAAATCTCTTCAACTTGTTATAATATTTACTTGTCATAACAATACAAAGCAAAAAGTGTAGGACTCAATTACCGAAGATATTATTGCAAAACAACATCCTTCATAAAGAGCACATGTTTGTTCCTTGTCGTCACCTGTGAGATAACAAAATACTACAAAGTACGTTACCCATGACCCAAGTAAGTGCGACTATGTCCAGACACTGCGTTAGGGCTCAGCAACCCGAGATATGTCAATGTAAACGGCCTCAATGGGGAGAACACACGTTCTTTGTCACTGGTTCAGAAGGGGATACGTATCAAAGCAGTCACAATCCTTGTATCAGGGCAAGTCATTATTGGTATTCATAAACTAAGAAAGCAGATGAAGCAAGTGTTACATGGATGAAGAACAACCATGCAGGCAAAAATCGTATCTTGATGACACAGAGCGAGTGTTTATGCATGATGTGAAGTTTATATTGGTTGCATCACCAAAGCCAAAAGGATGGGGGGCAACGAAAGCCAGTCGATGCTAAGTAACAAAAGGATTCATACCACACATGGTGAAATCCATATGGGCAGGCTTTGGGTTGTATACGTCTTGTGCAACATGGCGGTCCTTATTCAGCTGTTGGATCTCAAGACCCTTTGTTCCGATTTCAAACAAATCGCATCTATGTGATGGCTCCTTGTTTATATCTCAGAAATTGGTCCCTCCCTGTACTTTTATCTGTCCCATTACTTTTGGGTTTGGATAACGTGCCACATTAGAGAAATAGCCAGCAACTTCACCGGTGTAAAAGAAATTTGGGCCAGGTCCTGCTACGATTGTGACGAACGTTGGGTTTTCTAGCTCTTTCTATCTTTAGCAAAAATTAGGATCGGACCAGATTAGGTTATTGGTATGTTGCTTACTTTCTCTGGTGAATACTAAACAATTTCTTCTCATGCACGTCTTTCCTTTAATTCTTTTGAAAATGTCTTATCTTGAAAGCAAGTTCATCTTTGCAACTTTGTTGTTTTGCCATATGATTTTGTTCTCTCGATGAAAAAGTAATAAGTGAGATAAGCACTAGAAGCATGAAACTGCTAAAGAAATCTTTAAATAGCCATTAGAGACCATTACCCTAGGAAGTCGTGTCTTGGAGCAACATCATCATCGGATTTCCTTTTGACTGCTTTTTGGTACTACAAAAAGTTTGCCTTTAAAGCAAAAGTTCCGAATGACGTACCAAAAATGCATCCAATTCTTCCTATTCCGAGATGATATTTTCCTCGTAGTAGTGCATATCTAGTCAACCATCTTAGTTGCTTTCAACAGCAACAAGAGTGAGACGGTGATTTGTGAGTCAACTCGTTTAAAACACTGCACAGGGCTTCGTGTGACGATAAGAAAAATTCTTTACTAATGCACTTCTACCACATATAGCAATTTATCGATAAGCAGCAATGAAGTAATTAAAAAACTTACACGAGAGTGGGTAAAATAAAAGTTATTAGACATGTAATATGTGCATATTATAAGTAACTTTTTGCTCTTAACGTTTAAACCACTAGACAAACGTGCTGACAACGTATACTCTGTTTAAAACTCCCCTTGAGGGCAAGCCTTCGATTACACTTGTACAGGCAACTGACGAGAAATTCCACTAATACAAAAGGCGAATTAAATATGCAAGCTGGAGGAATAAAATTAATCTCAAGAGATGAAGAAGCTAGAAAGGGGTCCGACAAATAGAGGTGTTCTGAGAATGCACTAGAAGTCATCCCTCGAAACTGTAAATTCTCATAATTTATAGTTATTTAATTGCTAAAGTATGACGATTAAATTGATCCTCCTTGGTCTATCTTTTCTCATTTTATATTAATTGTGGTTATACCAGAGATTGTACCTACCTTCCTAGCCAAAGTCTATCCTAATTAATATAACTTTTCCGTAATCTCTCTCTCTCTCTCTCTCTCTCCCCCCCCCCCCCCCCCCCTCTCAAATTTCTGTCGTGGTTTTCAAGTTCAGCTCTAAGTTTTCCAAACTTTAGCCACCTTTTAGGAAAAATTATTGATTAACACTCCAAAGTAATATTATTGATCGACTCAAAGTTACCCCTTCATAAATGCTTTTTTTTTCTTCCTATAATTTGTTCTTTGTTTTTTTAGTACGCGTCATTGGTTCATCAAAACCAAAAACTATCAGTCACTTCTTGGTGCTAGATTAGGCATTGGATAGGTTTCCACTTTCAGGTTCGAAGCATATACGTTCAAGGTGAATTTCCGTGTTTTTTATTTCTACTTTTTCTTTCTCATGTTGCTAAAAATGGTAGGCTAAGTTCATTATTTTGCTAGAAGCTTTACCGAACTTCAGTGTTCCTATCTCTTCTAGGTGCAACTCATGGGTTTAATGCTAGTAATTGCAATTCATTTATTTATGTTGTGCGGAGGTGATGGTCATATTTTTACTAAGATAACATAGATTTGGATCGTTTTCTTAAATTTAGGATTTTCAATATAAAGAACGCTTTTTGTCCTTCAACCATTAGTAAAGTTACTTTGACAAGTAATTGGTTGAACGAAGCATAGTGAAAGCAAGAGTGAGAGCGAGTTTCCAGACAAAGTGCATTAGTGAGTTTTGGAATGAGAGCGCGAGCATTAGCAAGAGTAGGTATGAGGTTTGTGAGGTTGAGGGTCATCGGGATATAGAAAATAATGTTTTTCTCCCAAAAGAAAGGTCGTTAATTTTTTTTCCTTTTCTGGATAAATAGGAAATATTGTCCTTTAAGTCTTTCCAAATGTTCTAATGGTCCTATAAGTGCATCAAAATCCGGTTGGTCCTTTTTAAGTTGACTTTCATCAATTAAATGGTCCTTTTGCTCATAAAGGTGGGAAAGCTAGTCCTTTGTAATTAACAATTTTTTTGTGGTAGATAAGCTCATTAATTAACTATATGTTGCGTCTATAAAAGCATGAGCGAAAATTTCTCCTACGAGAAATATGTACGACAATTGGAGCAAAAACAACAGAAAATTTTACAAAATCCTAAGCATTGCCCTTGGTGAAATGCAAGTAACATGCTTAAAAGCATGTGTGTGCATCTAAATTGTACTCCCTACTACTACTTTATTTGAAAAGATACGCCAAAATGGGTTACAATTAAAAGAATACTTGTGATTTATAGATGTAATTTAACAGAATTTGGATGAATGTCATATTCTATTGCGATGAAAAAAATGTAAATGCATTTTGCAGAGGTTGAATTTTATCAACAAAAGGGGGTGTGAATTTTTTCCCACCCCTTTCAAAGGATGGTCCATTGGCATTTTGTTAATGAATAATAACACAACATGCACAAACTTCGTGCATATTGTTTTCGTACAAATTTGTAAAGCAGTACAGAAGTGCTATGGCATCATGAGAGTACCAATGAAACTTCTTTTTCGTAAAATAATTGTCATCTTAAAGGTTTTTCTAAGTATCTGTTATCTCCTACATCAAATATTATGACATTAAATGTTGAATTGTCATGCAAATACGAATCGTCTTCTCCTCTGACAAAGGTTGAATTTTATCAACAAAAGGGAAAACTGATGCTAGAAAATTTGACGAACAATTATAGGCCAAAAATCATCAATGAACGGTGAAACTCTTTTGCGTCAAAATACAACTTATTAGCGACATTCTTTGTTCTTGCATTTGAGCATTACTTAAGATAATCCAAATCTATGTTACACTTAATCCTTTTTTAAGTAGCTCTTGGTACTCATGTGATATATATATATATATATATATATATATATATATATATATATATATATATATATATATATATATATATATATCTCTAGCATATAAGAGTTAATCTTGTACCCCGTTAAAATATCAAAAAATTACAAAGGTGGAAAAATATATACTATCAATCAACTGTCATTAGAGAAAAAGTATTGTATATTCTCGTACTTTTTAAGACCATTAGATCAGAGAATAAATGTGATGGAAGGAGGATTGGGTCCTAGAGTCTAAGGGAGAGGCTAAGGGAGGATTGAGTTATTTTACGATATACCTAACGGTCTTAAATTATAAGGACCATTAATTCTGGACTATACATTATCTACCGGTTGTTAGCACGTGGTAGCCAAAGTCTTCCGACAGGTACGTCCTATTAAGTAGATCTCTATTACCATTTTTTGAAAGTGAAGCAAGTGAACCAAAATGCATTTATCATCTCTCGATTATATAACAATCACAGACAAATGCAAAACAATGACCAAATGATAAATCACGAACGTGGTTTCATTGTGTTGTATGTAATGACATTGCAGCCTAAATCAAAAAAGAAAGAACGAAAGAGTAACAAGAAAGATCAAAAGAAGAGAGAATGGATTTAGGCTGACATGGCACTCACATATTCACATGTCCTGAGGGTAGTATTGTCATTTTTTAATATAATATTGTCACATGAGTAAAAAAAACGTTAGTTAGACCAACAGAACCATAACGGTGGGTATATCTGATACATTATTATAACATTTTATGATAGAAGTGAAAATTTTTCAAATCTATAACTTTAATTGTAATTTATCCCTAAACTGAGGGATATAAACGATATTATGCCTAAAAGAAGATATATACAATTTCAACAACCTAAAAACTATGTCCTAACATATCATTTCATAATATATCTACCAGGTAATGACCTCTCTAGGCTTAATAGCTTAATAGACGTAAAATATATGTACTTATAAGTCCTATTGTACAATATTTTCTATATAGTTTACAAGTCCTTCCACAAGAGTGTTATAAGAAGTAAAAAAATAGATCAAGTTTCAATTACCTTGGTTAATCAATGTCTTTCTTCACCTCCAAGATGAACAGCTTATTATGTATAGTGCAACAGCTGAGATATGATGTGCATAAAGAAAAATTTTCAAGTCTATTATAGATTTTGGTAAAGCTAGAATATCGTCGGCTGTTACCACAAATATAGAGCCACTTATGACCCCTAAGCATGTTAGAGTCTAAATAATTTTGTTAGTCATTGGGTATGCTTTTTGCAAGTATATATCAGCCTTTCAAATAGTATTAATTTTTTTTGTTACGTATACTTTTAGCGACAAACATTAATTGGAGGAGTTTAAAGCGATGTGTGCTTTGTGCCACCATTATGGAATAAAAAATTCCAATTCTAATTTGGTATATGACTCCATCCTTTAAAAGTTATGTTATATTTTACTTCGATAATTTTAGAGTCAATAATCAATTTAATTAAGAAGCTTCAAGAAGGCAAAAGTGGTGAGGACCCCCCCCCCCCCTCCCTCCCCAATTGTCCTTGAATCCCACTGTCGGTTCGTTGGATCCTACCAATGGTTCATTGCTGCGGTAGTCGGGGCTGAGGCAGTAGGGACTGTGATGGCAGGTGGGGAGACCATTGGAGGCTGCCTTGGTGGTTGAGGCGACCATGGGGACCACCAACGTGATAGTAGTGATGCTTGGGAATGGTGGTGGTGTCCAGGGGATGTTGATGACATCGAGGATAGCGGTGGCGATTGGGGGATGGTGCTGGCAGCTTGGGGAGAAAGAAAAGGGAATTAGGGTTACATCAGGTTTCGAGTTCAAACAAAATGATATTTTTGTTCTTAAGGAATTAATACATATAGGCTTCCCATAAGGGCATAACTATCTTTTTCATTAATTATCATAAAGAAGGTTTCTATAGCCTAGCAATATATCAGCCTTGCCCTAAAAATATTTCCTATTAGTTGGTCGCTTTGTTAAATTTACCTCAGTAGAAATCAAGAATTTATATTAAAAAAGAAATAAGGTCTATACTTATAAGTTCTAATAAATTTCCAATGCAGATTTGATCTTATAAGTTTGTGCTTAATCACTATGGTTGTCTAGAACCTGTATCTGGTTGCACCTTTCTAAAGCAAAGGACAAAAAATATATACAAGCATTAGAGCTTTAAAAGCTAGATTTCCATGAAAGGTGTTGGTGTTTGGAGTCCAAATAACTTGGTATTTTGTTACATATATGCTTTTGGAGCTATTTCATAGCTTTTTGAAAACCATCTGCCACCAAAACTGAAACCTTGCTCTACATATTATCATAGACAAATGATCATTAAAGGGTGTATTATATGAATATTGCCATCCTTTTCAGTTCTATTTTTAGCTCCATCTATTGCCAAGGCCACTATTATACTGTACGAAATGTGGAACACTATATTATTTAAGTGTTACTCAACGAAATAAACCAAAATCTCAAACACGCAAGTTGATGAACTATATCACAATATATTGAATATCCTTCTGACTTATAATTAAAATATTGAAGCCTTACATACTTATGCGCGAAACTCCATAGCAATTGCATGCCGACTTGATCAAGCCTTCAGTTTAAATGGTTTGTGATGATATGACATTCTGATGTATAATCTTTGTATGGTAATAAGTTACTGATAGCTTGAACACTGATACGTTACGAGAATAAGATGTCATTTCAAACATAAGAACTCTTACCTAACTTTTACACTCATAAACTAAATTTAAAGAAGAATAATCAAACTTTAGTGGCGAGGAGTAACTAATAATTCGGAAGCAATGAGAGTGGCCTTCAAAGGCTACACCACAATAGAAACCAAATAGTAGATCATTGATAGGTTACCTAAAGTTGTAACAAAAAAAACTATCTTAATTAATATCTCTGACACGGCTATAGTGATGCAAAAATTTTGTGAAAACATAAATAGCACAAGTGACAACTATTTTGGTACTTTACTCAAGTTATTCGTGATGACTTTGATACTTATTTTTCTTAGTAGCCGAATAAACTAGATGAAATCTCTCTTACAGAAATTATAATTTTAGCAAATAAAAGTACAAGATGTTACTCTTCTTTTGGTTGGATGTTACACGGTAAGCGTTGGACAAGTGCTCGAGCTGTATGATACAATAACTTAACCGAGCTTTGCTCGAGATTAACATAAATAGAGTGCTAATCTTAAAACGGTGCCCTAAAATATACACCAATTTCAACTACATCATCTCACCTTTATCATATGGTAAGCATCAGCATTTTATAGCTCTTCTAAATGAAAACAAAGAAGTAGAAATGAAAAAGGCATTGCATTTTAGTTACAAAAACTACGGTTAGTAGCTGTTTATAAACAAAGAACTAAACCGAAATCTTAATCAAAAGGTTTCAATAGCATTCATAATTGAACGAATAGACATATGAAGCATTAATCAAAATTTTCTTAACCCTTCAATCCTCTTATCGCATCAGTCCCGCTAAGTCTAACAATTATAAATAGTTGGATATAATCGTCTAAAATCATGCAATATTTACTCTTTGAAATCAAAATTATTTGAAACGCTTCATTTATGGTATGGAATGCGTACACACCACCTGTATCTCTGATGGAACGTGCTCGAACATTTTTGAAGCGCTAATATTTGGCTCATAGTGCACGTCTACTCAACCATTCCACTCACCTTTTTGCTAGTCCGACCAAAATGAATCATTTCCCACTAAGGTAGACAAATTGCTCAATGGGGGAAAGTCGCGGCCTAGGAAAAAGGAAGGTGCCCCAGGACATTGGTAGTATCTTACAATATTCTTGCTCTCTGTCTTCACTTGCGTTTTAGAATAGTTATTACTCAGTGTTAATGCTTATGACTTAATCGCCCCGTGGCCCCAAGAATTTATGCCTCATATGGTCGAGAGGATTTGTGTCTTCAATTGCACTTAAAGAGACAAACTCATATTAAAAGACCAATCGTTCGAAGAGAAGTGTACCCAAACCCATGCGCAACAAAATCTCTAATACCACATTAAGTTATCAGCTATTTTAAAAGTTTAACTTACTCAAAAATGAACCCAACGAGGGTCGAGAGAGAACGCCAGGCTAGAAATGATGCATGTTTGTTTTCTCTGGTGCTATTTTTTTGGTGTACGGTAACAACCAACAGGGGGAGACCACGTGCTCATCTCATGCTCCCTGGACGCAGATTTACAGTTGAAGTTTGTGGCATCCTCTCGTTTTAACAACACCCATTATCTGCAGGCTGAGGAAAGATTCTGATAATGAATCTCTGGAGACAAAGATGTCCACAAAGTAGCTAAAGGTTTTTATAAAATAAGGCAAACGCATATTCTTATGGGTGTCCCCACCGAGCTATGTCCACCCGTTTACTTTCTTTTCTTCTCTGCTTAATTATGAAATAGCTCAAATGTCCATTTCCCTAGAGGATTCCCCCACGCTTGTAAAATGGCGCTGAAAGTGGATGTCCCCACCGAGCTAGATGTCGAAAGCAATGGCCGACGGGCTATAGAAAAGTTTGTCGTGCAAGAGGATCATTTTTCTCTATAAATACAAGTGCGCCTAAGCTGAAGTTTCCCTCAACTTAAGGAGGCCAAATAGATGTAGGCATACACAGTGCAGCATGAAGGTGTTTTCACATACATTTCTAATGGGAATAGAAAAGCATGAACCTTACATAGCCATGGTCATTATACAGTTCATTTATAGAGGCATGGCCTTATTCAATAGTGTCGCTAATGACTCTTTGGTGACGAAGGCTGTCCACAAAGTAACTAAAGGTTTTTACAAAAAGCTACAAAATTATTTTTCCAAGGCATTTCAATATCACAAAAGCTCATGCAATTTATTTTAGCTTTTATTTTCTTTTCTTCTCTGCTTATCTTTTTCCTTTGTTGGAAGAAAACTGCGACAAATGGCTCCAATATCCATTTATCTTGACGATTCCCCCACTCTTGTAAGATGACGTTGAAAGTAGATGTCCCCACCGAGCTAGACGTTGAAAGCAATGGTCAACAGACGAGAAAAGTTTGCCATGCAAGAGGATCATTTTTCTCTATGACTACAAGTGCGCCTAAGCTGAAGTTTCCCTCAACTTAAGGAGGCCAAATAGATGTAGGCATACACAGTGCAGCATGAAGGTGTTTTCACATACATTTCTAATGGGAATAGAAAAGCATCAACCTTACATAGCCATGGTCATTATACAGTTCATTTATAGAGGCATGGCCTTATTCAATAGTGTCGCTAATGATTCTTTGGTGACGAAGGCTGTCCACAAAGTAACTAAAGGTTTTTACAAAAAGCTACAAAATTATTTTTCCAAGGCATTTCAATATCACAAAAGCTCATGCAATTTATTTTAGCTTTTATTTTCTTTTCTTCTCTGCTTATCTTTTTCCTTTGTTGGAAGAAAACTGCGACAAATGGCTCCAATATCCATTTATCTTGACGATTCCCCCACTCTTGTAAGATGACGTTGAAAGTAGATGTCCCCACCGAGCTAGACGTTGAAAGCAATGGTCAACAGACGAGAAAAGTTTGTCATGCAAGAGGATCATTTTTCTCTATAACTACAAGTGCGCCTAAGCTGAAGTTTCCCTCAACTTAAGGAGGCCAAATAGTTGTAGGCATACACAGTGCAGCATGAAGGTGTTTTCACATACATTTCTAATGGGAATAGAAAAGCATCAACCTTACATAGCCATGGTCATCATACAGTTCATTTATAGAGGCATGGCCTTATTCAATAGTGTCGCTAATGATTCTTTGGTGACGAAGGCTGTCCACAAAGTAACTAAAGGTTTTTACAAAAAGCTACAAAATTATTTTTCCAAGGCATTTCAATATCACAAAAGCTCATGCAATTTATTTTAGCTTTTATTTTCTTTTCTTCTCTGCTTATCTTTTTCCTTTGTTGGAAGAAAACTGCGACAAATGGCTCCAATATCCATTTATCTTGACGATTCCCCCACTCTTGTAAGATGACGTTGAAAGTAGATGTCCCCACCGAGCTAGACGTTGAAAGCAATGGTCAACAGACGAGAAAAGTTTGTCATGCAAGAGGATCATTTTTCTCTATAACTACAAGTGCGCCTAAGCTGAAGTTTCCCTCAACTTAAGGAGGCCAAATAGTTGTAGGCATACACAGTGCAGCATGAAGGTGTTTTCACATACATTTCTAATGGGAATAGAAAAGCATCAACCTTACATAGCCATGGTCATTATACAGTTCATTTATAGAGGCATGGCCTTATTCAATAGTGTCGCTAATGATTCTTTGGTGACGAAGGCTGTCCACAAAGTAACTAAAGGTTTTTACAAAAAGCTACAAAATTATTTTTCCAAGGCATTTCAATATCACAAAAGCTCATGCAATTTATTTTAGCTTTTACTTTCTTTTCTTCTCTGCTTATCTTTTTCCTTTGTTGGAAGAAAACTGCGACAAATGGCTCCAATATCCATTTATCTTGACGATTCCCCCACTCTTGTAAGATGACGTTGAAAGTAGATGTCCCCACCGAGCTAGACGTTGAAAGCAATGGCCAACAGACGAGAAAAGTTTCTCATGCAAGAGGATCATCCTTCTCTATAAATACAAGTACGTCTAAACTAAAGTTTCCCTCAAGTTAAAGAGGCCAAAGATAGAGGCATACACAGTGCAGCATGAAGGGCTTTTCACAAACATGTCTTATGGGAATGGAAAAGCAAAAACCTTACATAGCCATGGTCATTATACAGTTCATTTATACAGGCATGGCGTTACTATCCAAGGCATCTATATCTGCAGGGGTAAAGCCTTCTGTTTATGTGGCTTATCAACAAGCATTGGCCGCTTTTTTCTTTGCTCCATTTGCTTTGTATTTTGAAAGGTAGAAGTATCTACCTAAATCCTTAAGTACTTTTTATGCTTCCTGTCTATGGAAGTTCTGTACTTGGTTTATTCTTTTGCCTAATTTTTTCTAATTATGCAGTCAGAAGTCTCCTCCTCTACCATTCAAATTATTATGCAAGATTTTTTTTGTCTCAGCAATCGGGTATGTGCGCACAACATTTATTATTGTACTCGATATTTTGAGTAGCTATTACAGGAAAGTATAATCCTTATTTTTTTGATAAATGAACATCTTCAAATATGTAAGGGTCACCGCGAGTCAAATTCTGTACGATACGGGATTGAACTTCACATCCGCAACAATAGCTACTGCTTCAACTAACACGATTCCCACGATGGTCTTCATCTTGGCTGTCTGCTTCGGGTAAATGCTACTGAGAATAAATGAAAAGGCATTGTGCACTTGACCGTTCTTTTGGGTTATTAATCATATACATATATTTAGACCTAAAAATTGATTTTGAACACTTCAGGATGGAGGGACTAGCTATAACACATTATCATGGAATGGCCAAGGTGTTGGGTTCTGTGATTGTTCTTTCTGGGGCTATGGTGTTTACTTTTATCAAGGGACCTCCTTTGCCTACTGTTTTACAGAATGAAGGCTTAGGCCACTCTGCAAAAAGGAGATCAACAGAAGACTGGATAAAAGGTTCTTGTCTTGAGCTGGCTAGCAACTTGACATGGTCTGTGTGGCTCATCATGCAGGTTTTGCCTCTCTCTCTCTCTCTCTCTCTCTCTCTGTGAGACTCTCTCCCGATTCTTTGTAACCCCGTTTGAATCCATTTGGGAAGCACATATTTCTCAAGTGGCAGCATGCTAATGCAGCTGATTCCAAAAAGGGAAATAGTATTTTTCTAGAAATGACTTGTTACTACCAATGATATTTTTCTTATGTTCATAATTCCTTTTTTTTATTTGTCTGTTTCAGAGTCATATAATTAAGCAATATCCAGCAAAACTACGTCTCAAAACAATGCAATGCTGCTTCAGCTGCATAGGGTCAGTAATTTTGGGCGCTGTAGCAGAGAGAGACATATCATCATGGAAGCTGGGATGGGATATTGGTCTTGTGTCTATGATCTATTGCGTATGCTCTTCCTCTTAATTTTTCAATAGCCATAAGATTTCATTTAAACAACCCTACTTCGAGCCAGTTATAACTAGCCCTTTGTTTTTTATTTCCTTTTTTCTTATTTATTTTGAGAAAAGCAGATTTAAGGGAAAAGCAAGCAGTACAACTTTCGGTTGATGGGGGGGGGGGGGGGGGGGTTTGACCACCTTATAATCTTCTATTCTGTTGCTTTTTTATGTCTATCTAAGCGTACAAGTATAAGCTTATACTAGTGGTTTAATTTAGGCTTGTAAAGCAAGCAAAGTCACAGCTTTGGCACAAGTGCTTTTATTTCTCTCCACCCACGCACGTAGCCCCCCCTCGCATTAATTAAATTTGTTGCACAGACACGAAGCATGCAACAAAATACATGTGTGCACATATGCACCGATTACATGCACGTTTACGTCCATATTCTAATGCACTTTACGGCTATGAGTTTACTTATATACTCGATGGAAATATTGCAGGGCCTACTGGTAACTGCAGTTTCTTATTGGTTGCAAGTTTGGGTTGTAGATAAGAAAGGCCCTGTGTTCACAGCCATGTTCCGTCCATTGGCACTTGTCTTAACAGCCGTCATGTCCGTGATCTTGTTCAAAGAGACCCTACACTGGGGAAGGTCCATACTCTTGCTTTTCGGCCACAGAAATAACACAATACTACTTCTCTTAACCGAGCCAAGCTCGGCCGATTTATAAAATACAGTATAATATAAAGATTCAAAGAGTGTATTAATATGTACCAGATTTCGTGAGATAAAAAAAATAATAAAAAATATCTTATTTGGTTACAAAGATTAGATAACGATACAGTAGAGCCGTTAGATACTTGCTTAGCACTTATAGTACGTAGTAGGATAGTCATGTTAGTGTCATATAAAGCTAAATAACGAATAGGATTGTGGTTGAAATTAAAAAGTGCTGAGGTTATGATGTATCCCTTTTGAATTTTATATGTTATACATGAGTATAATTCTTTAACTTCAAAAGTTTTTGAGCTGTTACATATTTTTTCAAAAGTTATCTCAATGATTAAGTAGAAATCTTATGGGATACATTTCAAATTTAATATGGCTTATGTATACACCTTATTACTTTCAAATAAAGTATTATTGTCTGCAAAAATAAATTGACAGAATGACCACGTAATATTCAATGTATTACTCTGTGTGTGTGTGTGTGTGTGTGTGTGTTTCTTTAATTCTTATAAGATGCTAGTAATGATAAAATTAAATTGATGAAGATGATGTGTCCTTGTTTTGAAGTGTTAGAATTATTTTCTGCATCTTTAATGACTTGTTGCCAAGTTATAGCTTTTTTATCTACTAAGTTGTTTTTCATGAAAATATAATTAGCTATAAATAAAAAAGTACTTTCATTGATCTAAGGCCGTATGTAAAAACGAACTGGTTAAATCGTTTGTTTCGTATAATTACAAATATATAATTTTACATTCTAAAGGTTTTAAATGCTCTCAACTATAGTAATTAAGAATTATTTAATTTAATTGTACCTTTTTTTTTAATACATACATGATTTCTTTTCAAAATCTCATATATGCTATGTATCCATTTGATTATTGTGCGGTGTTATCAATACAAAAGATTTTTTTATAATTATACAATTGATCTTACATATTACATTAATAATTTTAACAATGATTTTGTGGTGCAGTGTTTGTGGAGCTCTACTACTGGTCATAGGGCTCTACAGCTTTTTGTGGGGGAAGAAGGTAGAAGCAAAATTTGAAATAATTGAACAAGAAACAGAACAAATTATAGAGGGAGTTGCATTGGAATGCATTACATGTGCATCAGTGCCTGAAGGGCAGCAGGAAGGTGATCATTAGAACAAGGCAGCCCCCACCCCAGCCGCGTTCCAACAAAATCTAGTGCTAGGAATTCTCTTTCGTATCATAGACTGTTGTATTACCTGTTCAGGAGTGTGGCCTTAGGAGACTTCTGTGGAGGTGGGGGAATCCCAATGCTGATCCCAGCTGACGTTTATGTTGAATAAATTCGTACTATAAGACTGATGCGGAAAAGGGTCACTTTGTCTCATTTTCTGTCTTAAAAGCACAACAATGTTAGACAATGATATATATTCTCCGGTCACCATTTCATATTGCCATGATTTCAACGTCGGTGTGCTCCAATAATTTGTTGGGGCTACACGGTACCTCAGTGATAAGGTTCTTTTGAAAAGTCTGCTTTTTTTACCGTAAAATTTCTTTAAAAAGTCTTATAGGACTGTACGTTTACACAATTTATTTTCATATTTTGTATTTTATTTTTATTTTCAAAATTTTAGTATTCAGTTCTAAAATCGAATCGTGTATTTTAGTTTTTTCTGTATATACTTTTTTTTTGTTTTTTCTCTACGTTTATCATCTTCATTTTTATTTTTGTCAACTTTTTTGGATACATTCTTGTATATTTTTTAACATTTTCTCCACTATTTCTTCCGTGGGCCCATATCTGTTTCCTCCTTCCCCTTCCATTTCCCCTTCACGAGTTCCCTTTCCCCTCCCCCTTCCCTGTTCCCACATCTGTGTCCCCATTTCCCCTTCCCCTCCCCTTATGCAAAATCACCACAACTACCAAAGCAAAAAAGATCACCCACCACGTCCTGCACTAATCAACACTGCACACATATATCGTAATTAATGATAGCATTTTCAGTCAACACTGCACTAATCAACATTAGAAATAACAAGAAAAACTCGTAGAACCCAATTTGTCTCTACACGGTCCTCTGTCGCATCTTCGGTCGCCTCGATGGCCTCGCTCCGGTCATCGCAAACACGTCCTCCTCAATCTCCTCGCGCGTGAGCGCAATCGCAAACGTCCGCCTCTTCTCCTCGCCGTATGGCATCCCCTTGTTTTGGGGCTTGGCTCCAAGGGATTTGGCTTCTGCAGGGCGGCCCTCCTAG
>JAVXUP010003735.1:0-55283 GCA_033070095.1 Escallonia herrerae | reverse complement strand
TGCTGAACAAAATTTAACCAACATTTCACAAAGTATACAATAAGCATGCTTACTAAGTAGTCCATAAGATTTATTTAAAAATAAATAAGGATTTCAATCCAAGTTTTAATCTACATTCATCACACAATAACTAATATCCTTTTAGATTTTATATGCAATTCTATTCAAAATTATAAAAGTTAACATAATTAAAATCATAAATGGTATATTGCTAATGCAGAAATTAGAATGCCTAATAGTTAATTACTCACAATAAAAATACCATAGAACAAAATTAGTTCAAAACATTTTCAACATAAAATTAGTTGAATTTAAGAAAAGCTTACATAATTAAGGTTTTTAATTTACACTATTTTTTTAATGTATCTCATATAGAATATGCATATTATGGTATTTTTACATTTAATCAATACGACTAAATATGATACCGCAAAACTTTAGAGTAAAGAAATTATTGACCAAAATTTTTAATCAAAATAGTTATCAAGTTAGATTCATATTTGAATTTAGAGAAAACTTAAATATGAATTTGAAATATAACCTAATTTTTCTTATTAAATCTCTTAAGTAATTTTTTTTAGGGGTAAATATTTCATGTTAGAGAGTTTTTTCGATATATAATATTCCAATAAAGTCATAAGATATTACTATATTGGTTAGAAAATTTCAAATATTTTGAATTGCATAAGGCTAATTATTTAAATGTCTACTATATTTGTTGATTTGATATATTGCAAAATTAAAGACCCCGTTCAAAATAATGTTTGAAGATCTTTAGTAATATTAATGTGTTTAACATTAGTTCTTATAACTCTTATTATATTAGAAACACTGTTAACCCTACGGTTATTTAACCTAGGATTATATTTGATTTTGATGATAACTAACATTGATGATTATGCTGTCTAACATGCATTGAGTTGATGAAGCAATAGGAACAATCTCACACTCATGCAAATGGAAATTTAGACGAGCAAATCGTTCAAAGACTCTCAACGGAACGCATCAAAGAAGGATTTCGTCGATTGAACTTTACTATGCTTTATTTCCTTCTTTGTAAACTAGACGTAGAGAGATGATCGTTACGATGACTGTATACCTAGAATTTGCCCATAGGTTTCCCTTGCATGCATAAAAGTTTTTCATTCTTTGAAAACTAGGAAACTGCATTTTCTGGAATGCAGTCGACTGCATTGGATTGCAGTCGACTGCAACTTGGGCAGTGAGGTATTACAGTCGACTGCATTGGAATGCAGTCGACTGCAATACTTCCAGTAGCCTATTACAGTCGACTGCATTGGATTACAGTCGACTGCAAGTTGGAAATTTTGAATTTCCAACGGCTACTTTGGGAATACAGTCGACTGCAATGGGACATTGCAGTCGACTGCAATAGCCGTTTGGCGCATTTAATGCTCCACCTAATTCCAAACGGTCATATTCTTTCCCACCTCTATAAATACTCATCTTGGGCATAGTTTTGATTCATCAATTGCATTCAAAGCTCTCTTATCTTTCATATTCTCAAAGATCAAAGCAATTGTTCAAATCTCTCTTGTTTCATTGATTTCTCATCCTTTTCAAGAGAGCATTTATTGTGAGCTTACATTTGAGAGATATACACTTTCATAAGTCATCATACACTCATCTCTCTTGTTCTAGTGCTTAAACTTGTACTCATCTACTTCTTGAGAGTGAAATCTTGTACACATTTCTTCATTGAAAGGTTCTTGTATCAAAGCTTGGGGTTGTCAAGCTTTGGAGCTTTGGGTTTGTCAAAGCTTGTTCTTGATGTGGGCATAGCATCAAGGGATTGTAAGAGGTTCGATCTTGACCCGTAAGGAAGATCATACTAGTGGATTCTAGGGCCTTTCAAGGGACTTCCTTGAAGGGGTGGACGTAGGCTTGTGGGTATATCAAGCCGAACCATTTAATTCTCCTTGTCAAGTATCTCTAAACCCTTCTCTCTTTACATTATCGTCTTACATTTGTGTTGAGATTGGTTGTTTGCTTATTTAAGTTATTGAGATTGAGGTTTGTTGTTTGTTAATTTTTAAAGTAGTCTTAAAACCCTATTCACCCCCCCTCTAGGGTTATTTTATTGGTTTCAAGTGGTATCAGAGCCTCGGCTCTTGTTATATTGGGTAACGCCAAGAGAGTTAATCGATCATGGCTTACGTTGGGGGTATGGAGGGTAGTTCTACCACTAGGCCTCCATTGTTTAATGGGACCAATTATAGTGTGTGGAAAGTTAAGATGAAAATCTACTTAGAGTCTCAAGACTACGAGATGTGGGATATTGTTGAGAATGGCCCATACGTTCCGATAAAGGTGGTTGACAAGGTTGAAGAGCCAAAATCCAAATCGGAGTATAGTGATCATGATAAAAAGATGATTTGTATGAATGCTAGAGCGAAAAATTGTCTTGTTTGTGCTTTAGACACTAATGAACTCAATAGAGTCATTATGTGTAATTCCGCTAAGAGTATTTGGGATACTCTTCAAGTAACTCATGAAGGAACTTCTCTCCTTAGAGATTCCAAGATGAACTTATTGTTTAGAGATTATGAGTTATTCCATATGCTTCCAAATGAATCCGTTACGGATATGAATACTCGTTTCACTAACATTGTAAACCCTTTGAAGCAATTGGGCAAGGAATTCACTAATGGTGATCTTGTAAGAAAAGTGATTAGGTCCTTACCAAGAGCTTGGGATGCAAAGATCACCGCCATTCAAGAATCGAAGAATCTCAATATCTTTCCTCTTGATGAATTGATGTGCTCACTTATGACGTACGAAATGCAAATCAAGACCTTTGATCAAGAAGACGTCAAGAAGAAGCCTACATCAATTGCCCTTAAAGCTTCATCTTCAAACCTTGAGTCAAGCGATGATGAAGAAGAATTTGATGAAGAGGATGTTGCAATGATTGCAAAGAACTTCAAGAAGTTCATGAGGTTTAGAAGGAATGACGGGACACATGAAGATGGATTGTCCCATATACAAAAGGGAAAAGAAGGAAAGAAGAGATGTATGGGAAAGAGTTAAAAGGAGACAACTCTCCAAGAAAGAGAACAAAGAGAAGGAAAAAGCAATGAATGCCGAACATACTCCAACTTGGAGTGACTTCGATTCAAGTGATGAAGATGATGAGAAGAACGAACAAGCAAATGTGTGCTTCATGGCAAATGATGAGGTAAGCTCTTCTTCCGGTAGTGATAGTGATAGTGAAAGCTTCGAAGATGCTTATGATAGCCTATATGAGGAATCCAAGAAAATTTTTAAGAAAAATATTATTTTATCAAAAAAATTCCTTGAGGCTAATAAGCAAATTGAGAAGTTGAGAGTGGAAAATAATGAGTTGCATGCCAAGAATGATTGCATTTCCAACCATTTATATGTAAAACATGTGAATAATGACTTGGTTGAATTGATTGCTAACACTCCTAGCTCAAAACAAATCTCTTGCAAAACTTTGGTTTTAGAAAAACAAAATGAAGATTTAAAACTTGAGATTTGTGATTTGAAAAAATGTCTTCAAAAATTTGTTGATGGTCAAAACAATTTGGATGTCATGCTTGGACGCCAAAGATTTGGCCTAAACAAAGGTGGTCTTGGATTAGATCCCTTGGCCTTACCTCCTAAAATCTTTCAACAACAAGCTAGGTTGAATACTCATTCAAAACAACCAAAGAACTATTGCACACCATTTACACATTGTGGTTGGTGCAACAAGAAAGGGCATACGACTAATTATTGTCCTTGTAGAATTGTTTATGTTAGAGGTAGAAAGAAGATGTGGGTTGTGAAAGGTCAAGATTACAAATGCAAGACTAACACCCAAGGACCCAAGAAAATATGGGTACCAAAAGTCACTACTTGATTTGTGTTTATAGGTATGTCTCAAAGCAAAATCTAGTAGCAAGAAGTGGATTCTTGATAGTGGATGCTCAAGACATATGACCGGCAACATATCTCTTTTCACCTCAATTGATCTTATAGAAGGAGGAAAAGTGACCTTTGGTGACAACGCACAAGGAAAAATCAAAGGTAAAGGAACTATAGGTAAGGAACCACATTCAATTGAGAATGTGTTATATGTTGAAGGTTTGAAGCATAATTTGCTAAGTATTAGTCAATTTAGTGATAAAGGTTTTAGAGTAATCTTTGAGGCTTCTCATTGCACTATACAATCCTTGAAGAATAATGAAACTATTTTGGTAGGAAATAGAGATGACAATGTTTACTCTATTCAATTGAATGATCTAGCTAACCAAGATGTCAAGTGTCTTAGTGCTATTAGTGAGACATCTTGGCTTTGGCATCGAAGACTTGGACACATGCATATGGAGCATTTGAAGGATATTTCAAGCAAAGAACTTGTGAGGGGACTCCCGAAGATCAAGTTTGAGAAAGACAAAGTATGTGATGCTTGTCAAATGGGTAAGCAAAAGAAAGTCTCTCACAAACCGAAGAAAATGGTATCTACTTCTAGACCCTTGCAATTACTTCATATGGATTTATTTGGACCAATCCCTACTACTAGTCTTGGTGGTAAATCATATTGTTTTGTTATTGTTGATGACTATTCTCGCTATACTTGGACTTTCTTTTTGGCCACCAAAGATGAATCTCTAAATGTGTTCACTTCATTTGCAAAACGTATTCAAAATCAAAAAGGATATTTGATATCCAACATTCGAAGTGATCATGGTAGAGAATTTGAAAATTCAAAAATAGGAGCCTTGTGTGATGACTTTGGGATATCACATAATTTTTCGGCTCCTAGAACTCCTCAACAAAATGGTGTTGCCGAAAGAAAGAATAGGTCTTTGCAAGAAGCGGCAAGAACAATGCTTAACGAATATGGTTTACCTAAGTACTTTTGGGCGGAGGCGGTCAATTGTGCTTGTTTTGTTCTCAATAGAGTTATCTTGCGAAAAATTTTGTTAAAAACCCCTTATGAGCTTTTTAATGATAAGAAACCTAAGGTGAGCTTTTTTAGAGTCTTTGGTTGCAAATGCTTTATTTTAAATACTAAGGATCACCTTAGCAAATTTGATTCCAAAACATTTGAGGGTATTTTTCTTGGCTACTCTAATAATAGTATGGCATATAGAGTCTATAATAAAAGTACTTTGGTTGTTGAAGAATCCATTAATGTTACTTTTGATGAGACTAATCCTTTTCTTCGGAGGACTAACATTGTTAATGTAGATGATGTGGACAATGACATGAGAACTTTGGATATAAGTGAAACAATACAAGACAACCACAAAGAAATTATTCAAGAAGAACAACAATCAAGCTCTCAAGAGGAAGACAAGGAAGCAAGCAATGATGTTTCAAACTCGGACTACTCTCAAGAATTACCAAAAGATTGGACTTACAAAAAGGATCATCCAAGCGATCAAATCTTAGGTAATCCTTCGAGTGGGGTAAGAACTCGACGCTCTCTTCAACAACATGTTAATTTAGCGTTTCTTTCCCAAATTGAACCGAAGAACTTCTCCGAAGCTCTACATCATGAATCTTGGATGCTTGCTATGCAAGAAGAGCTAGTTCAATTTGAAAGAAATCAAGTTTGGACCCTTGTGCCTAAACCTCAAAACTATAGGATTATAGGCACAAAATGGGTATTTAGAAACAAACTTGATGAATCCGGAATCGTGGTTAGAAACAAGGCTAGATTAGTGGCCCAAGGTTATAACCAAGAGGAAGGAATTGATTTTGATGAAACTTATGCACCGGTAGCTAGACTTGAATCTATTAGAATGCTTTTAGCTTTTGCTTGCTATAGAGATTTTAAACTCTTTCAAATGGATGTCAAGAGTGCTTTTCTAAATGGTTTTATTTCGGAGGAGGTTTATGTGGCTCAACCTCCCGGCTTTGAGCATGAAAAATTTCCAAACCATGTTTTCAAGCTTAGCAAAGCTCTTTATGGTTTAAAACAAGCTCCTAGAGCTTGGTATGAAAGGCTAAGTAGTTTTCTTTTAGAAAATGGTTTTTCAAGAGGAAAACTTGACACCACTTTGTTTATCAAATCTAAGGGCAAGGACTTATTGTTGGTGCAAATTTATGTTGATGATATTATATTTGGTGCTACTAATGGATCCTTGTGCGAAGAGTTTGCTTCTTGTATGAGTAAGGAGTTTGAAATGAGCATGATGGGAGAACTCACCTTCTTCCTTGGATTGCAAATCAAACAAAGCAAGGATGGAATCTTTATCAACCAAGCCAAATACACCAAAGAGCTACTCAAGAGATTCGACATGGAAGCATCAAATGCTTTTGACACTCCAATGAGCTCTTCATTAAAGCTTGATAAAGATGAAAAGGGTAAGGATGTTGATATTAAACGCTATCGAGGTATGATCGGATCACTCTTTACCTTACCGCAAGTAGACCCGATATAATGTTTAGTGTTTGTTTATGTGCTAGATTTCAAGCTTGTCCTAAGGAATCTCATTTAGTTGCCGTAAAGAGAATCCTTAGATATCTTAAGGGCACTCACGATTTAGGGTTATGGTTTCCTAGAAACACATCATTTTTTGACCTAGTTGGTTACTCCGACGCCGATTTTGCCGGTTGTAAAACCGAGCGAAAAAGTACTAGTGGAGGTTGCCAATTCCTAGGACACTCTCTTGTTTCTTGGAGTTCCAAAAAGCAAAACTCGGTTGCACTCTCTACCACCGAAGCCGAATATATGGCGGTTGGTGCTTGTTGTGCACAAATTCTTTGGATGAAACAAACCCTTTTGGATTTTGGACTCAAGTATGATCACATACCTATCTTATGCGATAACACTAGTGCCATTGATTTGAGCAAAAATCCCATCCAACATTCACGCACTAAGCACATAGAAATCAAACACCATTTTATCCGTGATCATGTGCAAAAGGGTGATATTGTTCTAGATTTCGTGGACACAAATCACCAACTAGCGGATATCTTCACTAAACCGTTAGATGCAAAGAGGTTTACCGCTCTTAGAAGAGAACTTGGCATGTCTTCACCTATGTGACTAGGTTATTTTTGTATAAATGTGCTAGTTGCTCTTTACATGCTTGAGCATTATCTCATATGCTTATAGCATGCTTTGGTTGATTTTTCCTTTCCAAACATCGTTGGTTTTATTGATATTTATTTATGTTAAAAATAAAATATATATATATATATATATATATATATATATATATATATGCACACTTTTATTGCTATATACATATGTATAATCTTTTTTTAAGACTGATTGACTTTGTGCATTGAAGTCGACTGCATTGGTCAATACAGTCGACTGCATTGGGGAATGCAGTCGACTGCATTACGGGGGAAGGGCATAAATCGTGCCCAGATCTCTTCTGCAGAAACCTTCTCTCTCTACTCTTTCTCTCTTCGAAAAGAAGCTCTCATCTCTCCTTGGACTCAATTCTCCTCCGTTTGGCTTGAAATTGGTACGTAAATCCTCCCAAATCTCATTCTATTCATGATTTACATACTTTCTCTAATCCATTTCATCTACATTGTTCATAATCGGTTGAAATTCGAATTGCTCTCTATAGAATATTTCTTCAGATCTACTTCAATTTAGCATGCTTCTATATGATTTAATGCTTGATTCATATTTAGGGATGCTTATTACATGATTCTACATAGTTTAATTACTTGTATTCATGCAAAATTCGAATTTCCCCAATTTTCATAAACTAGGGTTCTTCATTTGTCAAAATTTCTTCAAATTGTTTATGCAATTACATGTTTCATCATTTGATTCATGCTTAGTTATGTCTATTACTCGATTGTACGTGGTTAGTCCAAAATTGAATTTTTCCCAAAATTGCATAAATTAGGGTTTATCTTCCAAAAAAAAAAATTCATTTTTTTTGCATATTCATTTATCTTACATTTATTATTTCTCTGTTTAGACTATTTCAAGTATGGCAAGAGAGAAACGTGCACGTGCCAGTTCATCTCGCTCACGAGCTGCACCCGAGCCCGAGCCTATCGCGGTAGAGTTTGATCAAAATCGATATCGGAACCGCGAGGCTGCCGATCGCTTTTCTGCACAACTCTCTTCACCTTTGACTCCAGGTTTGCGACTGGATACTCCATTCCTTTTCAACATAGGTGTACTTAGATGCCTTCAGGATTGTTATCTAGATCGCCTCACCGATAGGAACACTATTCTATATTATCCTGATGCAATCCGCTTATTTTATGCGAATTTGACTTGGAACATTTCCTCTGAGTCATGTACCCTCACATCCTATGTTTTTGGACGCCGCATTTCATTCTCACAATCACGTCTAGCCACTCTTCTAGACCTCCCCGATAGTGGCTTCTCTTTTTCGTTAGAAATGATCCCTGTCGCTGGTCAGTCACATTGGTTTGACCGACCTTTTACTATTGAGGAACAGCTTCGACACACACTTCATTGTCGACAGGTTCGGGTTGCGAGCAAACCCAGCCTACGTGACCTACCTCCTCTCTCTCGTCTGTTCCATCATATCATCGCTCATAACGTCATTCCTCGAATCGGCGGTCTTTCACTCGTCTCTTACTTAGACGTTCAGCTCTTGACCTTCTTTCGCTCAGGCACACCGCTTAACCTCCCTCGTCTCATCATGTTAAACATGATTAGGAGCGCCTCACATCCTGCCTTAGCTATACCTTATGGCCTCCTACTCACTCACATTCTTGCTGCCTTTGACATACCTCTTCTGGGTGAGTATATTGAGGTTACTAGGCACATCGTACTAGACTGCTCTACCCTTCGTAGGAAGGGCCTTTTAGATGATCGTAACCGTTTCTTACCTGAGCCTGAGTTGGAAATGTCATTGTCGATGATGATGATGATGGTGATGATGATGGTGCTGATGATGATGATGGTGTTGATGGTGATGATGATGCTACTGATGTTGATGATGATGCTGGGGGAGATGCCGGTGATGGGTTTGATCGTGATCCACCTCCGTTGATCATTCCGAGTACACATGAGGCGGGCACTTCTTCCGGTCCTTCTACTTCCGGATATGAAGCGATCCTCACACGCTTAGATATGATGCAACAGCATATGCATGCCGGTTTCAGTCGGATGGATCTTGCCCACAGCCAGCTCAGTCGACGCCTTTCTCGCATGGAGGATCATTGTGGGATTCAGTGTCCCGAGGAGGACATCTTTCATCCCCCTCCTCCACCATCGGGTCCTTAGGCATTAGGACATGCTTTATGTTTTTTTTATGCTTATCAAACTCAATTATGTATCTCAAAAACTTATCATGGATCCTACTCTTAGTATTGCATTAGCACTCTTAATTCACGCTTATCTTACTGCCTCTGGTTTAAAATTTATGTGCTATTTTCATACATGTGCTTGGTACACCTTTTGATGGTTATTCAAGTATTTATTTTTTTTCTCTTGTTTAAATGCCCTTGTTGGCTATATTGATTATCCATGGATGGATACATAAGTTGATCACTTTCACACACACCCTTGATCTTTTTCAATGATGTCAAAAGGGGGAGAAAATATTGTTGAATATTGTTGATTCATGTGGATTTGATATGAGCATATATTACTTGAGTTAGGGGGAGCCCTATATTGCTTAAGATAGGGAGAGCCTTTTATGATTTCTTCTCATGACCCCTTATGGTTTATAATTGAGATTGTCATGCTTCTTTGCGTTCATTATCTTATATATCTCATATTATTTGAATCAATGTTTGTCATCATCAAAAAGGGGGAGATTGTTAACCCTACGGTTATTTAACCTAGGATTATATTTGATTTTGATGATAACTAACATTGATGATTATGCTGTCTAACATGCATTGAGTTGATGAAGCAATAGGAACAATCTCACACTCATGCAAATGGAAAATTAGACGAGCAAATCGTTCAAAGACTCTCAACGGAACGCATCAAAGAAGGATTTCGTCGATTGAACTTTACTATGCTTTATTTCCTTCTTTGTAAACTAGACGTAGAGAGATGATCGTTACGATGACTGTATACCTAGAATTTGCCCATAGGTTTCCCTTGCATGCATAAAAGTTTTTCATTCTTTGAAAACTAGGAAACTGCATTTTCTGGAATGCAGTCGACTGCATTGGATTGCAGTCGACTGCAACTTGGGCAGTGAGGTATTACAGTCGACTGCATTGGAATGCAGTCGACTGCAATACTTCCAGTAGCCTATTACAGTCGACTGCATTGGATTACAGTCGACTGCAAGTTGGAAATTTTGAATTTCCAACGGCTACTTTGGGAATACAGTCGACTGCAATGGGACATTGCAGTCGACTGCAATAGCCGTTTGGCGCATTTAATGCTCCACCTAATTCCAAACGGTCATATTCTTTCCCACCTCTATAAATACTCATCTTGGGCATAGTTTTGATTCATCAATTGCATTCAAAGCTCTCTTATCTTTCATATTCTCAAAGATCAAAGCAATTGTTCAAATCTCTCTTGTTTCATTGATTTCTCATCCTTTTCAATTTATTGTGAGCTTACATTTGAGAGATATACACTTTCATAAGTCATCATACACTCATCTCTCTTGTTCTAGTGCTTAAACTTGTACTCATCTACTTCTTGAGAGTGAAATCTTGTACACATTTCTTCATTGAAAGGTTCTTGTATCAAAGCTTGGGGTTGTCAAGCTTTGGAGCTTTGGGTTTGTCAAAGCTTGTTCTTGATGTGGGCATAGCATCAAGGGATTGTAAGAGGTTCGATCTTGACCCGTAAGGAAGATCATACTAGTGGATTCTAGGGCCTTTCAAGGGACTTCCTTGAAGGGGTGGACGTAGGCTTGTGGGTATATCAAGCCGAACCATTTAATTCTCCTTGTCAAGTATCTCTAAACCCTTCTCTCTTTACATTATCGTCTTACATTTGTGTTGAGATTGGTTGTTTGCTTATTTAAGTTATTGAGATTGAGGTTTGTTGTTTGTTAATTTTTAAAGTAGTCTTAAAACCCTATTCACCCCCCCCCCCTCTAGGGTTATTTTATTGGTTTCAAACACAATGCAATAAGGTGTCATGATTGCATTTCTCGCCTCAGTTATTAATTATTATAGCTCAGGATTCCGAGTGTATCAATGAATACAACATTTTAAGAAACAAAAAGAGATTTACATCTTATGGGAAAACAATCTACGTCTGCTAAAACTATAATTGCAGTTAGTAAGAAATTTTTAATACTTTATTTGTAACAGTTTTGAGTAATTTGTTAAGACTATATTATTATTAGGGTTCTATCAAAATTTAAATTAATTATTAGATCACATTTTTATTTTATATCTCATAAGTTATTTTTTTATTTTTTGGGTCTATGGATTTTAATTTTCACAATAAAAAATACTTTCAAGAACATAATTGTCGAAACAAAGTCTTAATAGATTAGTATATTGATTAGATAGAATTTTAGAAGGATTAGAATAAGTTTTTTAATTTAATTTTTTCTTCTAATTCGAAAGTATTATTTTTGTTTTTTTATATATATGAGTTTGTATATTCATATTAGAGAGTAGTTTTGAAGATACAATAGTGAATATTAAGTCCTAATAAGTTAGTATAATGATAATGTTGAGTTTGAGAATGATTAGAATTAGTTTTTGAATTTTAAGGACATAATTGTCAAAAAGAAGTCTTAATAGATTAGTATATTGATTAGGCATAATTTTAGAATGATTAGAGAGTTAGTTTTTAAATTAAATAGAACTTACTAATTTAAAAGATAATTAATCTGATGACATGTCATATAAAGAAGCGATGATGTGTCGCGCAAAGAAGTTACCAATGTCTTTCTTGCTTCGCTTATTATATATTACTAGTTCAGTAACCCGGGCAAGTTCTATTTAAAAGTTATGAGTATGTTTGAGTTTTAACATATTTTGATACAGTTAAGGTTGGGTATTTAAATATCATGTCGATAGTTTTGAAAATTACGATTTAATCGTATTCGCTTGAAGTGAACCATCGAATTCAAAACAAATCGCATTCATGCACTTCAGATATAAAGCAATACCATAATCAAGAGAAATTCAATGAAAGCATATTCCTAAAGTTGTTTCATAATAGTAAAGCATGTTCTAGTGCTAATAAAGTATTAACATTTCGAAATTCAAAATAAAGTATTCAAAAAGTGAAGCATAAAATGAGTAATCAATTATTTCACTTCAAATTAGAATGTTACTTTTTTCTTTGGTATTTGAAGTATTAATTTTATTTTTGTACGAAAAAGTTAAATTTCAAGAATTTATACACAAATTTATATTTATGTTATTTATTTTGCTTACCATATCCATATAAGTGTGAGACATTTTTTTTTAGTTTTTCACGTTCTGTAGCGCACCATTCATCAACAGTTTTATTTTATAAGTATCTCAAAAAGAACTCCTTACCATATTAAATTAGACATCTACTATAGTCATCTACAATGAAATTTAAAGTTTATGAAAGAAAGTACAAAAAAAGGCACAAATAATTTTTTTAGTAAATTATTATCTAGACTGAATAAACCTACTAAACAACATGCCATTAGCAAAAATGAAATTAAGTGGAGCTATTTTACTACCTTTCAAACAACCAACGTTTTAAAATGTAGAAATAATCCTGAAAAGAGAAACTATAGTGTTATAGTGTCAATATCTGTATTTTAATTACTTCACTTCATCGTCATGTTCAACACTTTTTTGACCACTCATTTAATGTTGAATATTCGCTAAGACAATTAATTTGAAAATATGTATGCATTATACAGTTAATTATTGTCTGAATGATCATAAAAATGTCCTATCATTTTACACATTTTTTTAGGCTAAACAATTATATATAGCGCTGAATATTCGTGAAGTTGTCTAAACTGTTATAGATGGGGATATAATTGTGTAATGTTACAAAATTCTTTCACTTCATCTTTGATTTATATTGCCCATTAAGTTTTAAGCTTATAATATATTAAGGTGATTATAGAAGTTTGTGAAGTTAGAATATCAAATATTGAACATTATTTTTTATAGATTACCATGTAGATATACATGAATGTCGAACATAATGAATTAAAAAACGGTCGCAGTCATTTGTATTGGAAAAGAAAAATCCCAAAAAAGGTGCACGAACTATACAATTAGTAATTTATTTTGTAGACGTAAATAGGCAACTAAAAATAGACATCGGTACTGAAATGGAAGCACGTGGAGTAATTTTAATTCATTTTATAAATGAATTATTTTTACCTACTGCCCATGAAAATCCCTGCAACCCTCTATACAAAACAGTTAATGATCGATAAATATGCTTAGTACCATCTTTGTCCATACCATAATTGACAGTTTTTAAAAGTACCTTTTTAAAGTCACTAAATCAGTCTCATTAAGAGTATACAATGACCACTAAGTTTCACCGTATTGGAGGTTGTAGGCATCTTCCTATGACTTAGGTAGCGGTAAAAAATTTCTTAGATAAACAATTCTTTAAAAGATAATATTAATCTTATAAAAGAAATAGCGTAGCATTACAGTGAAAATTCTTTTGTTTAATTGTTTCACTTCAAGATCATGTTCAATAATTTTTGGAGGTGCCGTTTTGATCTTCTTCTTTTTTTTGTTGTTGAAGATTTTCTAAAGTAACCAATTTAAGAATGCATTATATTTAATTCTTTGTTTTGGGCATTCAAAAGAGTATATGATTTCTACTTTAGACTTTGAATTATTATATTAAAATTAATTTGTGAAATAAACTGTGATTTTAGCATTTCAAAGATATCTAAAAATGAAGTCATATTCGTTTCATATATTGCTTATATAAAAATATGTTAAGTATTAATCTTTATTTTTGATACGTAGTCTTCATACTTTATATTTGTGAGATATTATTTTGTTATTTTAAAGTGCACTTAAGGTATTAACTGTCAAAATTAAGGCTTAATATATAAGTATATTAATTAGGCAGTGTTTTAAGAACTTTAGAGTTAGTTTGCTAATTTTAAAAGGTTTACGAAAATTGGGCCAGTAATAGCCATAATATTTTAACAATAAGTATAATACATAGTTAATAAGTAGGGGAAAAAAAGAAAATGACCAAAATAAATACGATGACATGCAAGTAAGAGGAAGACAAAGGAAAAAACACTATAAAGGCTAATGTATTTGAAAGTTCAATGTTTGTGTACTTCTAATTTTAAAATTATTTTTCTAGTTTTAAAAGGTTTACAACAATTGGGACAGTAATGTTCACAAATATTTTAATAATAAATTTTAGTAAAGAGTTAAAATTGTGAAAAAAGGACATTATAACAAATAAAATGATGTTATGCATAAGTTAGAGGGGTAAAAAAGAAAAAGAATACTTATAAAAGCTTATGTATATTAAAGTTCAATGTGATATAATTAGAATTAACTAATGAAGTAAAATCTCAAATTGGTATTTTTAAATTATTTATAACAATTAACACATATTCTTTTTACATGTTGCTTTTGTATAAAGAAAAGAAAGTTTTAAATTTGTGACCTATAATTTTGTTTTTTCATAGGTAACTTATGTTTTCTTTATGTTTGAGTGTTTATGTTGATTATTTAAAGTATTTTTGAGGTGTTAATAGTCAAAATCAAGTTTTATTACGTTGATATATTGACTATGTAGAGTTTTCAAAGCTGTATAATTGATTTTCTACTCTTAAAGGTCAACTAAATTTATGGTAACTATACTTCCGAATTTTTCAATATTAAGCTACAATAAGGAGTTATGATGCATATGTGACGATAATAAGTAGAGGTAGAAGAGAAATGGAACACCAAAGCAAACATAATGACGTGTAATTTATTTTTTCTTTATATTTGAGTGTTTATTTTGTTATAAAAAGTGTTTTTGAGGTATTAATAGTCTAAATCAAGTCTTAATATGTTGATGCATTAATTAGGTAGAGTTTTAGAAGATGTAGAAGATATTTTTTACTCTTATAAGGTCCATTAAATTTATGGTTTTTAAATTATTTATAACAATTAACACATAGTCTTTTACATGTGTTGCTTTTGTATAAAGAAAAGAAAGCTTCAAATTTGTGACCTATAATTTGTTTTTTTCATAGGTAACTTATGTTTTCTTTATGTTTAAATGTTTATGTTGTTATTTAAAATATTTTTGAGGTGCTAATAGTCAAAATCAAGTTCCATTATGTTGATATATTGACTATGTAGAGTTTTAAAAGGTGTATAATTGATTTTCTACTCGTATAATGTCAAGTAAATTTATAGTAATTATACCTTCAAAATTTTTAATAATAAGCTACAACAAAGAGTCATAATGCATATGTGACTATAATAAGTAAAGGTAGAAGAGAAATCACTACAAGAAAACAGGCTTTTAGCGACGGAAACATCCGTCGCTAAAAGAATTAGCGACGGATTCACCGTCGCTAAAAATCCCTCGTATAAAAGCCCGTCACTAATAGTTTAGCGACGGAATGTTTTAAATCCGTCGCTAAATATGTCATTTTTTCCGACGGATTTATTTTTAATTAGTGACGGATATTCCGTCGCTAATTATATTTTTAGAATTTTAATTTATTTTTTTTTTTGTCAAATTAGCGACGGATAAAATATTTTAGCGACGGAATATTCCGTCGCTAAAAAACTTATTTAGCGACGGAATATTCCATCGCTAAATAACTGATTGTAGGAATACTTTTAGCGACGGAATTAATCCGTCACCAAAAGTCAATTTTTTTTTATTTTTCAATTACCCAGACCTGTAATACAATTTTCAATTCTCAACAACAACGCGCAATAATCAATACAGAAAGAAATATATATAATCAATTATAAAAAATATTTATTATAAAAAAAACTCATATATGTACAAGCCGGGAACCGGATACTGCCGGTTAGGAGAGGGGAGAAGAGTACAAGCTAGGCACGGGGGCGGGGGAAGCTAGGAACGGGCACGGGAAGGGGCTCATCAGGGGTTGTCGAGTCCCGGATCTGGATCCTGCTGATCCGGGGCCGGCTCGGCCTGTCCAGCAGTGCCCTGCTCCCTGATCATCCTCACCACACTGTAGCAATGCGCTGGATCTCCTCGTCGTCCAACTGAGGACGAGGAGCCGGTGTCTGTGGAGGGGCAGCAGGGGGTGAGGACGCTCCTATCACGGCACGAGCAGTCGTGCTAGGCAGGCCGCGTATGCGGCCTTTCGGCCGATTCACGACCTCCGGCGTATCCAGCCATCGCTTCAATCCCCCAGTACTCGCAGCCGTACTAGTGGACGCTGATGGCTGTCCGGACTGCTGCTCGGACCCCCTTCGCTGTTCATACGAGGCCTGCAAAAATAGTGGTTTAACGATATGTTAGGGCATTAATTAACGAAACGGACATTGAGGATAGAAAGAAAAAACATTAACAACTTAAATAAATTGACTCACATCGATCCGCCGGGCAATATCTGAAATATAGTCGCCCGCCCGGTGCGTCTCGTCCTTGTCCTTCTTCCGCACGTGCGTCTGAGTATAGGTCAGAGCTATGACCTCATCCTCCTCCAGATCCGGGTGCTCGACCGCGTTCATGTGTCGGACGATGTCGTGTGGCACCGACCCCCCCGTGTGCGTCGGATCTCTGTTCTGTCTGTTCTCAGCCCCGCTCTTACTCTTGGCGTCCCAACCTGGATCCGCAGCCCACCGATCTATCATCTCCCCCATACACGGTGAGATATCCAATGTGGGGGATATCTCATCATGTCCGTCATCGGGGCACCCGCGGGCAGCGCCTTCTTTGCCCGGTCCCGTGCATCGTGGAGCCATCGGCGGTAATTCTTGCCGATGTAGGCAAAGAAAGCCTGCTGCCCCAGTACCTGCTGCTGAGGCGTGTCAAACGTGAACCCCTCCTGTAAGGCATTCAATAACACAAATTAACAACATAAAACAAACTGTAATTAAACATTTACTAACGCTGAAAAAAATACTTCACCGTACCAGCCACTCCTCCCATAGGGCCTCCCTCGCAGCGGCATCCCAGTCCTTCCAGTACAGGCGTGGCTCGAAGAATCGGCCCTTCACAAGAACGCCGATCTTCGTCCTCGCCTGATTCTCCAGGATCCTGCCAAAGAAGTAAATAAATAAATTAATACAGTTCAAATATAAATTAACACCCCAAAATTTTAAATATAAGGCATGAGGTGATATTTTTAGTACTTACAGGCCCTCCTGCGTGAGCGTAACTCTCTGTTTACGCTGGGGTCGATGCGTACCCCGCGTGTCGGACCACGGCCTCGTCGAGATCCTACAAAACACAGACATTAATACAGTTCAAATATAAGGCTAGCGAAAATGTACGAAACACCGTTATCAACTATACCTGAGGTAGAACCCACGGAAGATGGAGAATGCACGCGCGTGTGGGATGAATCTGCGTCGGGCTGGGGCGACGGCTTGAGCTGGGGCTGGGGCGACGGCGACGGCTGGGGCTGGGGCCCCATCTGCTGTCTGCGATCACTCTGTGCCTCGTCATCAGTAGGCAATGACGAGGTGGGACCCACCGGGGAGGAAGCAGCTCGGCGTCCAGCCCGGCCACGAATAGCCCGTATCCTATCCATATCTGACTTCATATAGATAAATTACAAAGACATTAACACGTTAAAAACAATAATTTGGCAAAAATCATCATCGGCACAATAGCTATATATATACATATGAACGGATGTGCAAAAACACATCAATAAACACCAAGTTCTAAAATGTTACTACATTTTTCCCGTGATGTTACAACATTACAAGTCAATCATTTTCAGTTTGCGAATCATCTTCATCACTTTCCCCGTCGTCCTCTTCTTCGTGGGACTCGTCGTCCTCTTCATCTTCTAATTCATCCTCTTCATCAGTAGACTCAGTCACATCATCTCCAACACTTTCCACGTCTTCCGCGTCATCATCTACGACTTCTTCTCCTACAAGAAGTGTTGTTGGAAGAGGAAGATCGTCCTCCTCGTTGTTGACCTCAACAGGGAACAAGACACGTGGTTGGTCGGCTTGAAAGGAGTCTAGCTCACTGTCATATGTCACGGGCAATTTCTTGGACTTGATAGTTGTATACCAATGAGATTTGGGATTGGCGACGTCCTCCGCGTAAAAGACTTGTACAGCTTGACTAGCAAACACAAAGGGCTCGTCTGATGCAAGTCTTGACTTGACATTGACATCTACAATCCCTTGAGAGCTAACACGGATTCCTCTACTGCATGTGACATCGAACCACGTACACTTGAACATTACCAGGCGGTTTTGGGAACCCAGATATGTTAGCTCAACAATCTCATCTAGCTCTCCGTAAAAATCCATGCAATTCTCAGCATAACAGTCGCCGTTGACCAAGACTCCACTGTTTTGGGTTTGTTTTGTTCGGTCATCATCTTTTACGTTAAACCTAAACCCGTTGATGATATAGCCTCCGTAACAGGATGTTTGTTTGTTAGGGCCTTCGGCTAGTAATTTCAAGCAGGAGGCCACTGGTCTATCCATTGACTGAACCTATTGTAGATGACGATAAAAATTAAGGATAAATCAGTATACTAATTGGCCACAGAACTGTATATAACACAATATAATTTCGTTAAACATATCGTGCCTCCTCCCTAACTTCAGTTTGACTAGTCAGGTTGGACGACAATACTATCGTTTCCTCGTGCTGCGTCCACCTTGTGTATCCACCCATAAAACCGTACCGACGAAGATGCCATTTTACTTCAATTCTTTTTCTCCAGTGCAACAACTCACATCTACCGCACGGACACCTTATCTTTTCAAGGTCAACATGTGCAGGATGCGCATAAGCGAAGTCGAGAAATTCATCAATGCGACACTCAAAATCTTCAGCATTCTTCCTTTTCATCCAACTTCGATCGACTGACATGACGACTGAATTATTGTACTGTATACCACCTTTAATTATGACCAGTGATTAGGGATTGCCGATGTAAATATGAATGCATGAATGTGACAGCATGTCTATATATTTCTCCTCCATTCTCTAATAGGTAGTGGTCATATCCCATTCAGAAAAGCACATGTTTATAAAATAGTTTTTAACTCATGCTTAGTCCCATGTCTGCGGAAATTTCGGCTGCACTTCCCCGAATTTCTCCAAGTACACGACATCGATTAGGTGTTCTAACATTCATCTAACCTTGCTCAAGAAGGTTTGCCGGATGTTAGAAAACCAGATCTGTATGCACCCGGAGAAACACACGAGAACGTGTACCAAATATCCACGACATAGAACACAAAGCACGAGTCAAAACACTGTTTTATAAACAATTAGCTTTTCCAAATTGTCCAAACTGGACATCCAAAGGCTTATTACAAAGCATTACTTTGTAATGAGTACCTTTGAACGGGAACTAAGGGTTTCTATGCATGCATGCGTTCAGAAATTGATAACATATGCAAGAATCTTTTCGAAATATCAAAACTGCAGAAAGATCGTTACATATGTTACCAATTCCACATTAAATAGAATTCGTTGGCAACGAGTTGAACCATCTCGTTGCCAATGGACTTCTCAAAACAACAACTAATATAAAGAAGGCAGGGTTTGTAAACAACGAGTAATTGAACCTTCTCTGGGCAATATGGAGTAATTATGGGAAGGACAAGGGCTAATTAGGGCTAACTGTATTATTAGGATTAATTACGAGTATTAATTATAGCTAATTAGGGTTGATTAGGACTAATTAGGGTTATTCAGTCCTAATTAGGGTTTAATTGTGCCGAGTAGTGCTGATTAGTCCGAATTAGGCTTAATTGGGTTATGTTAGGGCTAATTAATGTTAATGAGGGCTAGTTTGGCCTCATTATAGCTAATTTGGGTTGATTAGGACTAATTAGGGTTATTTAGTCCTAATTAGGGTTTAATTGTGCCGAGTAGTGTTGATTAGTCCTAATTAGGCTTAATTGGGTCATGTTAGGGCTAATTCATGTTAATGAGGGCTCGTTTGGCCTAATTATAGCTAATTAGGGTTAATTAGGACAAATTAGGGTTATTTAGTCCTAATTAGGGTTTAATTGTGCCGAGTAGTGCTGATTAGTCCTAATTAGGACTACTTAGGCTTAACTGGGTTATGTTATGGCTAATTAATTTTAATGAGGGCTAGTTTCGGATAATTATAGCTAATTAGGGTTGATTAGGACTAATTACGGTTATTTAGTCCTAATTAGGGTTTAATTGTGCCGAGTAGTGTTGATTAGTCCTAATTTTAATTGTGCCGAGTAGTGTTGATTAGTCCTAATTAGCGCTAATTAGGCTTAATTGGGTTATGTTAGTGCAAATTACGACTAATTAGGCTAACTATAATCAATATGCGCGTAATTGGGTTTATTTTGGATAATTTGGGGTAATTACAGCTACTTTGATTTTCATTTGGTTCTTAGGGTTAATTAAAACTAATTAGGCTCGTTAGAGCTAATTAATTAGGGTTAATTGATTTATTAAAATATTTATTTTTTAAATGTCGGACACCGTCGATCAGACGCGGTGTCCGTGTCTGCGCTAACTAATAGGTATCTCAATCCAATTGGGTCCCATCTTCCGTCAATAATCTCAATATCTCAAATGCTCAATGCACAATTAACAATCTAAAATCATCAATTAACAACCTAAAATCATCAATTAATAATCATAATTACTTCAAATGCACAGCTAATAACCTAAAATTATCAATTAACAACCTAAAATCACAGATCAATAATCACAATTCTCAAATACACAATTAACAACCTAAAATTATCAAACAAATTATCAATGTTCAAATAGGAAAAAATTGTTCAAAATGCACATATCTGATGCGCTTGAATTATTTCAATTTAGGGTTCGATTATATTAGGGTATTCAATTTAGGGTTCAATTAGTTTAATTTAGGGTTCGGTTCGATCACGGGCATTCAATTTAGGGTTTAATTAGGGTTCAATTACATCAATTTAGGGTTCAATTATGGGGTTCTATTGAATCAATTTAGGGTTCGGTTGATTTGGGGCATTCAATTTAAGGTTCAATTTAGGTTTCAGTTGGATTAGGGCATTCAATTTAGGGTTAAATTAGGGGTTAATTTAGGGTTCGATTCGATTAGGGCATTCAATTTAGGGTTCGATTCGATTAGGGCATTCAATTTTGGGGTTTAATTAGGGTTCAATTACTTCAATTTAGGGTTCAATTAGGGGGTTCTATTGATTCCATTTAGGGTTCGGTTGATTTGGGGTATTCAATTTAGGGTTCAATTAGAGGGTTCAATTATTTCAATTTAGGGTTTGGTTGGATCAGGGAATTCAATTAGGGGTTCAATTACAATTAATTGGTTCAATTAGATTGAATCGGGGTTCATTACAATTAATTGGTTAAGTTAGGGTTAATCAGGTTTAATTGGGATTAATTCATTCAATTAGGGTTACGCGAGGCTAATTACTGTTAATTGGTTAGTTTAGGTTGAATCGGGGTTCATTACAATTAATTGGTTCAGTTAGGGTTAATCAGGTTTAATTGGGGTTAATTTGTTCAGTTAGGGTTACGCGGGGTTAATTACTATTAATTGGTTAGATTAGGGATAATTACGGTTTGATTAGGAATAATTGGGAACAAATTAAGGGTAGTTAGGGTTTATTCGGGCTAATTATGCTTTAATTAAGGTTTAGGGTTTAAGGTTAACCAGTTCAAACATGTTTAATTGGAGCTAATTAAGGTTAATTCGTTCAATTAGGGCTAATCAGGGCTAATTAGGGTTTATTGGTTCAATAAGGGTAAATCGGGATTAATTAGGGCTAATTGGTTAGATTAGGTTGAATCGGGGTTCATTACAATTAATTAGTTCAGTTAGGGTTAATCAAGTTTAATTGGGGTTAATTCGTTCAATTAGGGTTACGCGGGGTTAATTACTGTTAATTGGTTAGATTAGGGATAATTACGGTTTGATTAGGATTAATTTGGTTCAATTAGGGTTACTTGGGAACAAATTAGGGATAATTAGGGTTTAATCGTTACAATTACATTACAACAAATTAAATACAATACAATACACTACAAAAAATTAAATTTAATTACATTACAACAAATTAAATTCAATTACATTATAGCAAATCAAATACAATTACATTACAATAGATTAAATACAATTACATTATAACAATAGATTTAATGCGATAAATAATTTCTAGCATACAATTACATTATAACAACAGATTAATTTCTAGCATATAATTACATTATAACAACAGATTAATTCAATATGATAAATAATTTCTAACCGGAAAAAAAGTGAGTTCAGGTAGTGGTGGTGCGAGGCGGATGACGACAGTGGCGCACAGAAGGCAGCGGTAAAGGGTGGTGGTGCGGCGGAGGGGGAGGAACTGTGGCGATTATGGTGCGACTGTGAGGTGGCTGTGGCAGTAGTGGGGTAGCTGCGGGGCGGCGATGTGGCAATGGGGACGACAGATCTGAGGGGAGAGGGAAAGGCAGTGTGGTGGTGGCGGGGGGGCCTGTCGCCGGCGTGGGGGGCTGGTGGGGAGGAAAGACGGGGAGAGAGAGAGAAATCTGGGTATTTAAGAATACATTTAGCGACGGACATGTCCCGGCGCTAAAGATCCGTCGGTAAAACCATTTAGCGACGGTTTATACCGTCGTTAAAAGACCGTCGTTAAACGTCCGTCGGGAATGATTTCACCGACGGATTAATCCGTCGGTAAAATATTTTTTTGGACAACGCTTTTACCTACGAAAATTCCTTCGCTGAAAACACCTTTAGCGACGGAAGTCGTTCCGTCGCTAAAATCCTTTTTTCTTGTAGTGAATGGAACACCAAAGCAAATATGATGATGTGTAATTTATTTTTTTCTTTATGTTTGAGGGTTTATTTTGTTATAAAAAGTTTTTGAAGTATGAATAGTCAAATTCAAGTCTTAATATGTTGATGCATTAATTAGGTAGAGTTTTAGAAGGTGTAGAAGATATTTTTTACTCGTATAAGGTCTACTAAATTTATGGTGATAATAATTCCGAATTTTTAATAATAAGTTATACTAAATAATCATTATACATGCGTGACTTTAATAAGTAGAGATAAAGGAGGAATATAATACCAAATAAACATGGTGACGTGTAATTAATGTTTTCTTTATGTTTGATTATTTATTTTGTTATTTAAAGTGTCTATGAGGTGTTAATAATCAAAATTAAGTCCTACTTTGTTGATACATTAATTAGGTAGATTTTTAAAATATGTAGAATTGGTTTTTTACTCTTGTAAGGTCAACTAAATTTATAGTAATAATAACTCCGAATTTTTTATTAATAAAGAGTCATGATGCATGCGAGACTTTAATTAATAGAGGTAAAAGAGTAATGAAACGCCAAAACAAAGATGATGACGTATTGCAAAATAGGGAAAAGATGACGTGTCGCATAATTAAAAGGGGTAAGAAGGGAAAAGAACTCCTAAAAAAGCTTACGTGTCGCATTCGCAATGCACAACGCTTCATCTATTATATATTTATTATATGATATAGATATAGAAAGCCTAATGATAGTGAAGATTTATTTGTTGGCGCAAACACCGGCCCTCGGCTCAAGTAAATGAATACGTAGAACTTGTGAAGAACCATTTCTTGATAACCAAAAGCCAAATAAATTCTCTTCGTGAAAATAGTAACCTATAGAAGCATAATTTATGTTAGATTTTGGCACCTAAGCAAAGAGTTCTAGTATCTCAGCTTCTTGAGAGGAGGGCCGCAAGACATCTAATACCTTTGGCTTAATCTAATTTTTCTTACTTGACCGTGAGGTATAATGCAATATCATGAATTAAACAAATGACCTTAGTTGGCCAAGCGAATAAACAAATGATGGCCATAATTGACCAAACAATAATGAACTAAGTCAGATATAATGTCTAATGATAGGCCATTCGATTGAGCATTTTGTTATTCCAATGTGCATGGGAGAAAAACGAAAAAATAATATTTAACTATATTTGAAATGTTGTTTAATCATTCAGGAAAAACTCTACCTCGGTGTGCGACACAAATTTAACTATATGGTAGCTTCTTGGAAAAATATAACACCAATTGGCTCTCAAAATACACATTTTTCATTAGATTTCATGGTATCAAAAGTTTCAAATTCACTAAAAGAAGCTAATTGTGAATTGATAGTCTTAGTTGCCTCGCTATGCACAACATGAAAATGGCTCTTTTGTGCTTCAAGCATAATAGGCACACAAACTTGCTCCCCAACCATATTGATTTTATCCTCTTTTAGCGTATCGATCTTTGATAAGAGTGGACATGGTTGTTCAATTTCTTCTGCCATTTTTGGCCCGAGATTGTGCTCTTCAGCATAGGGACTACCGCCAACTTCAAATCTCTCCATGCCATCTAGTAACAAGTATATGATTCAACAAATTTGACCATTTTCAAAATGAAATCGTCCCCCCACTTATGCAACCCCTTTCATTGCCAAGTTCATTAACAAAATGAGATCTGCACTACTTTCATTTTCAGAAGTTTCCACGAAAGATGGCAAAAAAACTTGTTCTTCGACGAAGTCAACTCTAGTAAGTTTTTGACGAGTGGGTACAGTCAAAAAGTTCAGCCATCACTGGTGTACCAATCATGACACTTGATGAAATGAGTCACTCGACCTCCTTTTCATCAATATAATTTCAAAGATCATTTTCAAACATTCACCTACTTCATCCCATCCGGAGTATTTTCAAAAAACTTTGATGGAAAATCTAGACTAATACCACTAATGAGTTCATCTTCACGTTTCTTTAATTCATCAGAAGGGCTCTCCAAACTGTTGATAGAATAAATTCGCCATGATTTGCATTTATGCAAGTCATAAGGTCACCCCAGAAAATTATCAAATCGGTCAGTGTAGCATCCATGTGAGATGAAAGTGCAAATGGTTTGTCATTTATGGGGTCCAAAGACCCTGAAACGTGGCCTCTCACAAAATTAACACAGAAATTGGCCTTTAATTCATTTAACTGGGCCTAAAACTCTGCGGTATTACTTGAAAAAATATTTTCAAACACCCTAAATTCTATAACTTGACAATTCCACTTTCAGATTATAAGAGTCCATCTGGGCGTGCCAATTTTTACTTGTGTAAGCAAAATCTCAATTACTACGTGGATTCTTTTAGTTTCTGCCTCATGATGTGGATCTCTCTAAAAATGAAAAAGGTAAACTTAAAAGAATGGATGCATGTCGAACCCAAAAAATGACAAAGAAAGATTTTGGTTAATTGCGAATGTATTACAAAGTACAAAGCTTTCAGGTCAAAAGGTTGCGTACCAATCATGACAATTGATGAAATGAGTCATTCGACCTCCTTTTCATCAATCTAATTTCAAACGGGAGTATTTCTGAAAAAATTGATGGAAAATCCAGACCCCTACCACCCTTGATTTCATCTTCAAACTTCCAATTCATCAAAAGTTTCTTTTAAAGCCGTTGATAAAATGAGCTGGTCGAGATTTATGCAAGTCATAAGATCATCCCAGAAAATTCTCAAATCAGTCGGTGTAACATTCATGGAAGATGAAAATGCAAACAAGTTGTCATTTCTGAGGGCCTAAATGGCCTCTCACTAAATTAACAGAAATTGACCTTTAAATCATTAAATCGGCCGGAAATTCTGAAGAATTATTTAAAAACATATTTTCAAACACCCTGGATTCTATAACCTGACAATTCCACTTTCAGATTAGAAGCATCACTCCAGGTGTGCCAATGTGTGCGTTCATAAGCAAAAGCTCAATTTTTATGTGGAACCTTTGCTGCCTCTTGTTGTGGACTTTTCTGAAAATAAAAAACTAAACTAAAATCAGAAAGACTACACACCCAACCCAAAAAGGAAAAAGAAAGATTTTCGTTAAATGTGAATGTACTACAAAGCTTTCGACCTGAAAATCCCAATCGGTTGGTAGCAAGGCCTCAAACGTATAGGAAAAAGGAAAAAAAAAATACTTGAAATAATGTCATGCTTTGTTTGACAGTTGAGTTGTGTCCTACATTGAGTCTTCCAAGTACTTTTAGAACAACAAAATATAAAAAATAACTGACAAACAGCTTTTCCTAGAAAATAATTTCCTCTAAAAGATAACTTCTCCTAAAGTAGTTAACCGCTCGAAAATAACCAACTACTCTTATCTTAAACAATAAGAACACATTTTACATAATTTAAATTCTCCTCATGAGAAAATAACTTCCCAAACGTTGATTTATCATTAGCTCATTTTTTCACCAATTACAATAGAAATCGTAAAGCCATTTATCTGCATCTAGTTATAAACAAGTCATAAAATTTAGTGACTATATTGGTAGTGAACATTAGAAAATTTCTGGCTGCTACTTGGGTATAGGAAGATATTAGTAACTCCTCGTATACTGACAATTAATTATCATTAAATATTTTTAATTTTTTTATTTAGCAAATCAAAAAAAGTGATACTAAAAGTTGTAACTGAAAGTGTTAGCAGAAAATTTATTAAAAACATTTATTCATAATTGATTGTTGCTATACAAACAATAGTAAGCATTTCCTACAGTCAAGGTATTAGCAAGATTTTCTGTGAAAAATCTAGTTGTTAGTGCAAAGAGATTGCTCGCAAGGAGGTTGTCTGTAAGCTTTTACTCTACTACCAAATGTTTAGGTTAGTCCGTGACAATACTGTGACGACCCAAGTCGCTAATCATATAATTGGATATCTTTCGATACAATTACAACTGAATTCTGATCAGATTATAAGTCCTAAAAATAGGTTAAGAACATTTCTAAAACTCCAAAAGTTCAAGTGCCGCTCACATCCCTGCTTGCATGTGCTCACCAAAATAGTCATCTGCACTAGAAAGGTAAATGGTGGAGGGTGAGCCGGGTAGCTGAGGAAGTGGAATAATTATAACACCACAAGATCATAATCAAACATGTTAAACAATTCAAGATCGAAATATTCGACAATTAAACAGTCCACACAAACGATGGCATAGTACCCCGAACAATTAGTAAACCAATTCAATATCCAAATTACACATTTGATCATATATTGCTTCCGATATCCTCAAAGGGATCCGTCAAAGCTCAGTTGTATCATAATATACCACGCACATAGACAAATCCCTAGAGCACTATCATTGTGGTCAAAAGTACTTAAGCCACGTCATACACATGTACTTCAAAACTAATATGATTGTCAATATTCAAGACAAGCATCTGTGCAAGATTTCAGAACAACAGTGTTTAAGAGTAGAAAAAGCGTTAAGAAATAACTACACGGCATACAAGAATAGTGATATGAAAATTTTCCTACCTAAATCATGAATAATCCACTCAAACAAGTCCTCCAAATAAGACAGTATGATTCTTCTTTCATAATCACGCCTAATCTTCTTCTTTCACTCTTTATCTATTTATCTATCTATCTATTGATGAAAGTCAAAGATAACTTTAGATAATCTCAAAAGATATCAGAAGCCTACTTATAGAATTTCATTATATATATATATATATATATATATATATATATATATATATATATATATATATATATATATGAATGAAAGCCGAAACTGAGAGAATATTATACAGTCATCGCTTATTTGGACACTCTCTTAATTCGCCATATGAAAATTTCTATTTTGAATTTTTAAAATATTTTAAATTTACTTACCTTTGTAATAATGATTTGAATTCTCTCTCTCTCTCTCTCTCTCACACACACAATTTGATTTAAATTCCTTCTTCCCATTTGGAATTCAACCAATTATATATACTTTATATTTTTCTCTCTTCTATGTCAACATGTCCAACTCAAAAATTTTATTTATATATTAAAATTCCATTTAATCTTAATCTTTTTTTATTGTTTAGGGAAACATAATATTCTCCGAGTAAAATTGCTATTAATTAGGAGAGACTATTTCTATTAGTGATAATAGTAATCGCTTAGTAATACTTGTACAATAATGTTTTTGTTACTATTTTTATTGCTATTGGTTAGGAGAGACTATGTCTATTATTTCATACACTATTTTTCATCTTCATATGTCACTAAGAACTAACAATTATTACTCAAGTTCATTTCTAACGATAAAAATTGGTAAGAGAACTCCTTTAAAAAGGTAAAAAAATAAATTTTTGATTATTTTATTTTCACTAGCAATTATGCAATTGTTATTACGCATACAAATACAAGATTTCTCATCAAGTATTTTGATAATTGTTGTTCTCATGTGCAACGCACGGGATCAAAACTAATTTTCTAGGAAGCACGAGGTGGATAGAAACACGAGGTGGCGAGATAATGTTGTGCTACCTAACAAACACGACAAGCTAAGCAAAGCATGACGGGGCTTGAAACACGACATGTCGCAATAGTATATTGACAACGATGATAGGTAGCATGAGGTGTTAATCAGATAAATAATCAAAACTGACTGCTCAATAAGCACGAGACGTCACGATTGAATGGTGACACCCAATAAGCACGATAATGCCAATCCCAATGTCACAAAAAATCATCGTCATCATTTTTCTCTCAATCAACCCATAACATTTTGAGCACATCTAAAATTCGGGGTGAAAGAAGATTCAAACTACTATTGGCTCAAGCGAACAATGAGGCGGGGAACAAGAATACCATTATTTTTTACACTGCGAAAGAAACAAAACGTGAATGGAGCCCCTTCTTTGATGAAAGCAAAGATGATTGTTGAAGCTCTTATTTCTCGTCGTATTCTTTTGTTCCCGAGGAGATTGGTTCATCAATAAGTGTAGGAATAAGCACCGGCGCAGACGGTAACGTTAGTAAAACACGAATGTGAGCTCCTTTGATGACGGTAAAAGTGATAGCTGATCCTCCTCTAATGACGGGCTGACATAACAAATGGCAGGTATAGGCGCAGACGGTAACGTTAGTGGCCTGCAAACTTGAACATAATAACATTATTAAAGGCCTGCAAACAAGTAGATTGGGCATATGTTAATTTAACATAGACTTTATTAAGCTTTCTTACATTTCGCATCTCAGATGAATCAGAGCATAAATTTCCCTTTATGTATATTTAACGGTGGTGCTAGAGGAAAGGAGGAGTAGTGAACAAAGATTGGACCATGATTTGCATTACACTAGGTCACTTTGTAGTTCACCAGCTTTGCCGTCCTCTAGAGTATGATCGTTAATGGTCTGCCAGTAGTCTATGCATGCCATAAATGTTGGTAGTTAATGATTCTGTCCAAAGACTGGACTTATATAACATTGTCCTCTTCCATGCTAAATCTACAGAACCTGGTGATTGTTTTTTCCGTTTCCAATAGTTCATCAATGGGCTTAGAACTTTTCCACTCCCTTTCCCTTCTCTCTTTGAAAATCTTTTTAATTGTTAACGTCCCCCTTTCTGCAGCGTCCTCCATGCTTCCTGAAACGAAATTGACCACTTGATTGCTCTCATTCAAGGCTGAATTGAACTCCGACGACCCAATGGCCTGCTGAAATGAGTTTACATGCTTTTAACGAGCGATTTTCCGTTGCTAAAGTCCGTCGCTAATACCTTTTCGCTAAATATTTTCTAAAATTATTAATTTTTTTAAAAAAAACTAAACTAAAATACGAAAATTATCTTTAAAGACAGAAATTCCGTCGCTAATGAATTTATCGTCCGGTGGCTAAAAGTTAATTTTTTTTTTGTGACGAATTTTTAAATTCCGTTGCTAAACTTTTAGAGATGGGGTTAATGGACTTTTAGCAACATAATTGTCCGTCGCTAAATGTCCCTTTTCTTATAATGATAATGAGAGACGGACACATTCTTTTTTTTTTACCGACACTGGGCAAGCTTGCCAAGTTCTTCTTTCCAGAGTGATTGTTGACAAAGAGCATATGAAAAAAGTCTAAGAGATGGTAGAAGGAATGGATGGATCTCGGTCGTAATAATTTGAATCATGTATGTGCGGTTTTTCGTAAGGTAGTTGGAAAGGCTCGACACATAAGGGCGTCTGAAACCTAGAGAAGTAGCATGTTCGACTAAGCTAGTAAAGGTGTTCTCCAGGGTCGCTGCTCCCATCAAACAAATCGAGAAATAGGGGAAAAAGAAGCTATAAGTATGTCGTTTGTTATTCCTATGCTTTGGGGCATTCTGAAATTAGGTGGCAGCTTTACTCTCTCGATTGTCTTAGATAAAGGGTATAAAGAATCCTCCCTGGTTGGAGATAGTCCTTAGGAACGAAGCTTAGAGATAACCTTCCAAGAGGTCTGTCCTTGGGAACGATACTCTGGTGTTGTGTGTCGATGAGGTCATCCTTAAGGATGCTCTGCTTTGGGACGATACTGACCTTGAGGGTTACTGGCCTGCTCTTGAGAGGAGTTCATGCTATCTTCGAATCATGAGTCTCCACGATAACATGAACCACTCCGTGTGACATGTTCTCCGCTCTTCTCTTTTGGTTGACATGTCGGGTCGGCTTTTGACTCGTACTTACAACTATAACTTGATTGTGAGGAGAGTCAAAGGCAGAGATCAGTGGGATCAATATGAGAATGGTTGGTGGAGGTTGAACCCATGGCTACATCAAGGGTCTTCTGTAGCGCTTTTACGACATCCTTCACACTACAATAAACAGGGTCTTTAGCGACCGCCCAAGAAAACGGTTGCTAAGTCACAATTTAGCAACAGCATTAGCAACTGCTCTTATTAGCGGTCGCTAAGTGTAGACAAAATGTGGTAGGGTCAACCAAAAAGTTGGCGCATAATTTAGCGACCATGATGGCGGTTGCTAAAGTTAGCGACCAATGTCTTGGTCGCTAAGTATGCGACCGTATTTAGCGACAGTACAACAGTCGCTAACTTTAGCGACCACTGCAACAGTTGCTAACTTTAGTGACCGCTGCAACGGTCGCTAAATGCCGCGCTAAAATTAGCGACCTCCTTCACACTGGTCGCTAAATGGCTCAGCCCCTAATCTCTCCTTGTCTCTCTTTCTTGTCCCTACATAACCTGCCACCTCTGTCTCTCCCAACCACCGTGCACCGCCACCGAGGACCACTTCCCCGACGTGAACCCTTCCTCGCCGGCAAGCCCTAATCTCCATGAACCCTTCCCCACTGGCAACCCACCTCGCCGCGAACCCTTCCCCGTCAAGCCCAACTTGTTACGAAGCCGCCCACCGCGCCACTGACGCCACTGTTGACCGTCGTGCCACCGCGATTGTTAATCTTCTCTAACCTTGTATCTCACAAGCTAGCAAGGTACGACCATAAACATGTTATACTTGTTGGATCTTTGATTCTGGTAGTTCAATTTAGTTGTAAATCTTGTTTTTTTTTTGAACTAATCAGAATTGCTATTTATATGTTAAAAATCTTGGTCTAATTTTTGGTCTAATTTTGAGTAAATTGTGAAACCAAGACACGAGCTTGGATAGTTCTGAGCTCCTTTGCCCAATATATGTGTTTAATTTATTTTTCTCGTCTATTGTTGGGCCTACTTTTCGTGTTTTCCCTCATGTTATGGAGCTTTCGTCTCGTTCAACGTTTTTTGATTGTTGCTTGTCTTCCATAGAACAACGTTTGCCGATAAAAAAAGATCTGTCGCTCTGCTTAGTTTCCTTTCTTCGCCTCTCCCTTTGTATTGAGGGAGGTTAAGGTTTGAATTGATAGATAAGATCTAGAATGAGGCAAGGATTTTGATTAACTTTCTAGTTTACTGAGATGACATATGTTGATCTCCTTATTCTGTTGATCCATTTGCAGAAGGTTCACTTATTTTTTCTGTTCAATTCCATCTCGATGTATTTCCATTTGGCCAAAATGAAATTAAAAAATGGAGCAACAAAGTTCAATAAAATATTTCACACTAGAAAAAGTTATAAAAAACCAATGCGAGCTTTATTAATGTATACGTAATTCCTAATTTTTTTGGAAGAAAGTTATCATAAAATTAGTGCTAGCTCTTGTTAATTGCTGCGAAATTGGCCAAATTCATTTGATATAAATTAATAATTATCATCAACTGCTAAAATGTAAGTCCTTTAAAAAATCAATGCTAACTTAAATATCACGAATACAATTTTGCACTAAAGTATTTTTGGCGTTAATGTGCTTAGATAAATTAGAATCTTATGCAGTAGTAAAATTTTTAGCTCAGAAGTTGTCATGACTTTAGTGACATTTTGATGTCCCTACAATCACATTTGTTACCTTTTGTCAAACACTTTAGCGACTTTTACAGTTTTCTTCTATTGCAAGATACTTGTTTTACTGCACATGTTTGTGCATGCACCTCTTTTGCTTGGGGCAGATCATGGATATGCAATCGAGGGAGACTAAACAATCTTATGAAATTATTTGTTTTTAACACAAAAAAAATCATTAATTTAGTTAAATGTTGCATATTACTAGATAAATCAAGTGCATTTGTTTTAGAAATTCCACCCGGTGTAATGAAAAAAGGAAAGCATGAAGTCTTCAAAAGTAATTTTTCAATAGACACCAACTAAATTCCAAATTTAGAGTTCAATTTACTTATCTCCATATCTGAAAGCATATAAATTCAAATGCGTATGCTCTTGTTTGAAGCTTAGTTGTTTGGTACTGGTCCTTTGTTTGGCATATGCATGATTTGGAGTTTGCAGATGCATCCTTTGCATGCCATTGATTAGAAAAATGCTAATTCAGATTGAGCTAAGCATCATCCCCATGCAGTGCTTTTTGTGTAGAGTTAATTTACCTTAATTACAATCATGAACAATATCTTATTTGGTAATTTCTACTTATTGGAAACATGTGCCATGAATGTGATTGCAATTTCGTGTATAAGTTCAAATTACAAGTCTTTTGCATGAAATTAGTTGTTAGCTTTCATTAGTTTTTAGCATTGTCTGTTCGAAAATCTTAACGGTTTTGGGGACAAAGTTCACTTTCTTCATTTTAGCCTTGTCTTTCATCATTGCTTAATAGTCTCCATCCCTAACCTACGCGTGTGAACGAAGGATAGAAAAATAATATTTTTGAGCTTTCTTTTATGGAAAAAAATCAGCAGCAAATCATATTGGTGCCTTTGGTAGTAAAATGGCTTTTTTTATATGTCCATAACTTGTGTCATCCTTTAAGGAGGCAAATACAACACAAAATATTAAACTTGTAATGTTTGTGATTACGCCCCTCAATTTCATAAATACCACCGCCAACACCACCACTAGATATTGTAGTAGTTGTTGCCAGAATCACTTTCTCTCCATTGGAGAATACATGCCCCTCCGCCAACACCGCCACTGTTCCGAGCCGTGCCAAGCCGCCAACTTCTAATAGTTTTAGCCTGATAAAACCTATTTGAACCAGTTAACCTTACGTAAATCCTAATTAACTCGGATAACTATGTAAAACATGAAATTTTTGCTTTTGTTGCTCTATGTGAAAGTTTTTACAATTCTGTGTAGGTTCACTAGGTACACTACAAGAAAATCCACTTTTAGCGACGAACAACTCTGTCGCTAAAAGTGGGTAATCCGTTGATAAAGACTTTTAGCGACGGACTGTCCGTCGCTAAAAGTCCGTTGTTAAAAACCCCGTCACTAAAAGATTAGCGACATATTTTAGTGATCCGTCGGCAAAATTTATACTTTTACCGACGGATATAATTACTTTTAGCGACAGAATTTTTCGTCGCTAAAAATATTTTATATATTTTTCTAATTTTTTAATTTCTGAATAAAAATCTTTTAGCGACGGAATTTTCGTCGCTAAAAGTCCGTCAAAAAAGTATTTAGCGACATTAATTCTGTCGCTAAAAGTCTCTCTAAATCATTGACCAACAGATTTTTAACGACACAATTTCGTTGCTAAAAGCCTATCTATAAAAATATTTACCATTTTGTAGAAGAACTTTTAGCAACGGAATTCCGTCGCTAAAACCCAAAAGGCTATTTTTTCTATTTTTATTAATTTTTAGAATGCCAAATCTGTTTTAGACAATTACTTCTTATCAACTAATCTAACAATAATTTAATTATTTAAATTAGGATTCATCTTTACCAAATTCCAAGTAAAACAAATGAACACCAACACCTCACAACTTCCCTTTTCCTTGCACTTTGTCACATTCTGCAACCATAACACACACACACACAATTATAAAACATATACACCACACAAATACACTACCCAAGCACTCACGAGACCATGATGCTGGGCAGTACCATTATCTCCCCCATTTACACCTTCTCACACAACACAGTCACATATACACACCAAACACATGCACTGCACTCTCAAACACACGCACACTTAAACACAGATTCACACAGCTACCTACGTATATAACCTACGCAACCCGCACACTTACACAATACACAGAAATATACTTACGGCTACAATATTACCAACTGCACTTTCGATAATACACAAAAAACTCATATATCTTAGCTTTTTCAGTGAACAAAAAAATAATCCATAGTAGAAATGCTAGGTATTGGAAGTAGATAAAACAGCAGAAGTCACGAATAATACTTCAAGATATGAATCAGTGTAAGATGGAGGCATCAACTTGATTTGAATCCATGATATCTTAGGCATCAACTCGAACCTTACCTTATTGCAAGGATAAAATCTAAGTTACAAAAAGAGAGAGGAATCATAGATCTAGGCTAGATCTGGGCGGCGTTGGTGAGGGCAGCCGACCGCCGTTCGTGACCGGTAACTAAGGCGCCGTGACGACCGTGACCGGTGACTGAGGTGCCAAAAGTGACTGTGACTGTGAGCATCACTTTGTCCGGTTCGCTAATTTGTCCGGCTCGTAGATCTAGGCTAGATCTGGCCGGAGTTGGACTTGGTGAGGGCCTTCGACCGTCATCAATGATCGGTGAGTCGGTCAAGCGTGGCTCCGCCCCTGGTGGCCGGTGACAGTGGAGATCAGCGGGGCAGAGGCGCATGGGGCTGTAGCAGCCGGACTTGCACGGCTATTATGCCGGTGGGGCATGCCTTGTTGCTGACGTTGGCGGGGTTGCGGTGGCAGGGGGTGAGGCAAGGGGTCCTGTGGAGAGAGAGAGAGAGAAAGGCATAGGAAGAGAAAGTTATACGGCGGCTGGAAGAAAAGAATGCAACTAGGGTTTGTGTGTATTTAAGTAACTTTTATCGACGGAATAAATCCGTCTCTAAAAGTCCGTCGCTAAAAGTAATTTAAAAATTATTTTTTTTAAAAAAAAGTTTTTCAAAAAATGAAGAATTTTTCAATTTCAAATTAGCGACGGATTTACCGTCGGTAAAAGTTCGTCGCTAAAGATAGTTATCGATGAAAAATTTTGTCAGTTAAAATATTTAGCGACGAACTTTTATCGATGGTAAATTCGTCGCTAAAAGTGCTTTTCAGGGACGGAATTGGCCCGTAGCTAAAAAACCGTTGCTAAAAACTGTTTTCCTTATAGTGGTAGTAAGAGATATATATCATGTCAGTGGATAGAAGTTGGAGGCAACGGAAGATTACTCCAAGTGGGATTAGGGTATCGGAAGAGTTTAGACAGAGAGTGAACGGGTTTATTCTCTTCGCTTTGAATCAATGAGACTTTGTGGATGACGGCATGATTAAATGTCTGTGCAATGATTGGCAGCTGGTAAGTTGAAAAAAACCTCGACGATGTAACTTATGATCTCTTCCATAGATATTTTATGAGAACTTTACAAATTGGACTCAGCACGGGGAACCAATTTTGAGGGTGCTGGCTGAGGTGCCCACTGAGGTCAGACAATATAGTCCTAAAGATCTGAGATTTTCTCAATATCAACATATGGTAATGGAAGCTGAGCCTGGTGGGATTAACTGGGATGACTTTTTTAATGATGGTAATCCTGATGTGGAAGAAAAGCCAAACCTGAATGCACAAAAGTTTTATAAATTGTTAAAAGACTCTGAAGAGCCAATATGGAAAGGAAGTACAAAGCACACCAAGTTATCTACCGTAACAAGAATGCTACACTTAAAGTCTGAGTATGACCTAAGTGATAGAAGTTTTGATGCTTTTCTAAAGCTTGTTAAAGAAATGTTGTCGGAGGATGAAAAGTTGTCTGACATGTACTATAGTGCTAAGAAAATGATGATGAAACTCAGTTTGAGGTATGAGAAGATAGATGCATGTAATAATGATTGTGTCTTATTCTGACAGGAGAACAATAACCTACTTGAATGAGTGTCCGGTTTGTGGCCACGCCAGGTATAAACCAACCAGTGGGAAGAAAATAAAGATAGCATGGAAGATATTGCAATACTTTCCACTGAAACCAAGGCTTCAAAGGTTGTATTACTCTTCTAAAATAGTAGAATACATGAGATGGCATAGCAACGTCTGCAGCAAAGTTCCCGATTTATTGAGACACCCTGCCGATGAAGTGGCATGGAAGGAATTTGATTGCAGACACCCATCTTTTGCAGAGGTTCGAAATGTGTGACTTGGCCTTGCTACTGATTGTTTTAATCTTTTTGGGCACTCTAGCACACCTTATTCTATGTGGCCTGTGCTCGTTGTCCCTTATAACCTTCCTCCAGGCATGTGCATGAAAAAGTAGTTCATGTTTTTATCATTACTCATTTTTGGACCTACAAGCCTGGGTAGAAATACAAACGTGTACTTGCGGCCGTTGATCGATGAGTTAAGAATTCTGTGGGAAGTGGGAGCCCCACCATTTGATGCATTTCTTAAACATAACTTCAACTTGAGGGTAGCAATCATGTGGACTATCAATGACTTTTCTGCATACGATATGTTGTATGGGTGGAGTACACATGGTAGGTTGGCATGTCTTTAATGTATGGAAGTGAGTAAGGCTTTCATCTTAAAGCACAGGGGGAAGGATTCCTTTTGGGGTGTCACAGACAATTCTTACCGCCTAATCATCCATTTCGAAAACAAAAAGACATGTTTGATGAAACTGTGGAGCGTCACGTTAAAACACGTGACAAATTGTTTGGGGATGAAGTGTATATGTACGTAAAGAACCTTGACATGGATGCGGTACCATTTGAAAATGTACTGCCAGTCTAAAACTTCCGGGCTTTGAAAAACACACAACTAGAAGAAAATGTGCATCTTTTGGGAGTTGTCTTATTGTCCGACCTCCTTCTCCGCAACAATCTTGATGTTATGCATATTGAGAAAAATGTTTTCAAAAATGTGTTTGATGCCAAGGAAAGTGGGTTCGCAACGTGGAGGTGCCACAAGGAATGCAGTCCAAGTCAGATGTCAAGTACACTGATGTGGGACACAACAAGGGTGGAACAAGGGCAGAGACCAAGGGCTTTCCAGACAAAGCCTGAGGGTGGCAATGCTGCGAGGTCGATGGTGCAAGGTGAATACACGACGATAGTCACAGTCTGATACTTAGGTCCAGAGTCAAGGGCCCGTATGTTTCTCTCTAGGATTCTAGAGTGAGAAAGTAAAAATGTTCTGAAAATGTCCAACCGTCCAGATGAATTCTCAAGACCTCTATTTTTAGAGATTGAGATGATGATGTCATTAACTGACATGTGGCGCCCCCGGGAGTGACACGTCACCGGGGGGTCCACGGGTACCGGTGCTCTACGGACTGTCGGATTGCATATTCACCCATCTTGCCCCGTACAGTGTCGCTCTGTCTGTCTGGAAAGACTGGTTCTCACAGCGTCGGTATGGCTAGACAACACCTTGACCTAGCCACAAATCCAAGCCCTTACAGAGTCCCATAGGCTTGGCAGTGGTGGGGAAGACCCAACGCCCTACTGCTAGGTGAACTAGGCGCGATGCCCTCTGAAGACCTGCTCCCGTCTAGGAGTGACCCGGGGTCATAGTCCCTAGGGGTGCAGACATAAGCCCCTAGTGCCGGAGCATGTAGGCCAGTCACGCAGGCACCCTGGCTGAGATAGTGTCCCAGAGGAGTCGCTTATTCTACGGTCTGAGATAACATCTCGGGGGAGCCGTCTACCTGGCCGGCCGAAGTAGTATCCCGGAGGAGCCGTCTACCTGACGAAGGGAAGTCTTCATGCCCGCGGGTGAGTCCTTGTGACGAAGCACTCAGAGTGCATCAAGGTAGCATCCTGGAGGATTCATTCACTTGACGGGCCGAGGGAGAATCCCAGAGGAGCCGTCTACCTGGCAGAAGGGAAGTTAGAGAGCTCCTTTACAGAGATAGTGTCCCGAGGGAGTTGCCTATCCCCGTAGGTGAGTCCTTGTGCCGGTGCAGTTGGAGTGCGTCAAGCTAGCATCCCAGAGGATTTGTCTACCTGACGGGCCAAGGTAGCATCCCGGAGGAGCCGTCTACCTGGCGGAAGGGGAGTTAAAAAGCTCCCTGCGGAGATACTGTCCTGAGAGGAGTTGCCTATTTCTGCGGGTGAGTCCTTGTGTCGAAGCACTCGGAGCCGTCAAGGTAGCATCCCGGAGGAGCCGTCTATCTGGCAAAATGAGAGTCTTTATGCCGGAGCACTTAGAGCTCCCTGGCGGAGATAGTGTTCCAGAGGAGTCACCTATCCCCGCAGGATGATGTACACTCTGGAGAGTGGGTCAAATGATGTTCGACGTCCAAGGCAAGGTGCGCATGGTGTGGTGAATGAGTGTGGTGCCTGGGGGGCATGTAACATGATTGTGGCGTATGGGCGCAATGAAGTGCGTATGGTGTCGGGGGCATGGTAGTGTGACAGAGAGCTTAGGGGCACAACTGTATTAGCGACACGGCGCACGGGCACGGCAGACTATAGGAGTGCGGTGCCCGAACGTCGGTGATGGGGGTCGCGAAGATGACGTTCGGGTGACAGACAACGAGCATCACAGAGTTGGCATGCAGGCGTGGGCGACGTCCGGAAGACAGTCGACAGGGTCACGGAGTGATGTATGGGCGACGGGGTCGCAGAGTAATGTCCAGGCGACGTGGTCACGGAGTGATGTATGGCCGACGGGGTCACGGAGTGACGTTCAGGAGACGGGGTCGCTGAGCGATGATCGGCGATGTGGTCGCGGAGTGATGTATAGTCCCTTGAAGAGAAGTGAAGATATTAAGTATGGAGACCAAAGGCTAACCCATAGAGGGAGGCCAAGGCTGACCCCTAAAGGAAGGTTGAGGCCTACCCCCAAGGGGAGGCCGAGGCTGACCCTGTGGGGAAGGCCGAGGCTGACCCCATGGGGAAGGCCAAGGCCAACTTCCTTGGGCAAGTGCCATGGCGCGCCGACGGACGATGCGCGATGTGTGACGGTCGAAGCGTGATGAGGCGTCACGCGAAAATGAGTTTCTTAGTGATGAAGTAATGTAACAAAAGTGAGAAGTGCATGTGACTTGAGCGTGCATGCTTTGACTGATTGTGAGCGTTAAATATTGATTGTTGCTTATGCGGACGTGTCATGGAAATTGGAATCCCAGTGGGTCTTTAGGTGCGACCAAAATACGTTTGGAACAGTGTTTAATACAGCTATGAATGTCAAGGACAAATCAAAAGATCATTTAAAAACACACAGAGATATGTAGATGATGGGTATCGACGTGAATTTCATCCACGGATGAATAAAGGTAAGATGGTTTTGCCCAAAACAATATATACATTGGATAAAAAGCAGATACAACAAGTTTGTGAGTGGGTTAAACGCTTGAAGCTGCCACATAGCTATGCATCTAATATATCACATTGTTGCCACCTTCCTGATTGTAAGTTTTATGGTTTAAAGAGTTACGATTTTCATGTATTCATGGAAAGATTTATACCAATTGTCTTTCGTGACCTCTTGCCTAAGCCAGAAAATGAAGCACGGACTGAACTTAGTCATTTCTTTCGCAACTTGTGCTCAAAGGTGCTCTGAGAGAGTTATGTTAAGATTATTGAGAAAAACATTATTGAGATAATGTGCAAGTTAGAAAAAATCTTTCCCCCGTAGTTCTTTGATTCGATGGAGCATTTGACCATTTACTTAGCATATAAGGTTAGAGTGGGCGGACATGTGCAGTATCGGTGGATGTATCCCTTTGAGAGGTGATGTCGCTCATCCATCTTTAAATTATATTTCATACTTGCACGCATGCGTTGTATACTGAAAATGACTTATTTTTTACACAGGTATATGTTTGACCTTAAGAAAAAGGTGTATAACAAAGCGCGCGTCGAAGGTTCAACTGCAGAGGCTTACATCCTTGAGGAGCTTACTAACTTCTGCTCCCTATACTTTGAGACTGATGCTAATACAAAGATGAATCATCTTGGTCACAATGACAATAGTGTCGACATAGAATTCGATGAGCGTATTTCCATATTCATGCATCTTGGTTATGCACTTAGAGCAATGAGTGGTCGATTTTTATCCGAGAAAGAGTATATTGTCACAACATTGTATGCTCTTGTTAGATCCCACATATTTAAATGCTTATATATATAAAAAAGAAAATAAAATTAGAGAGTTTGGGGACGTAATGGGTATTTTAAAATTATAATTGTTTTAAGAATATAAGTATATACCTTTTAAGACTTCTGATTTCATACTTACAATATTTTCATAGGAATACAAGAAAGTTCATAAAAAGTCTCCAGAGAATCCTTAGGGAGAGACCATTGGAGATCAATTTGTGGTAAGAATTCAATTCAATCATTGAATTGAGATTCGTAGTAGGAATTCTACGAATTTTCTTTGTTGTTAGAACCTAATTGGAATCATTGGGTATGTTATTTTTTAAGATTTTTGATGCAATGGATTGAGAAGATCGAAGTTTTGGATTTAATCGTACAATTAAAGATAAGGGATTACTTTTGAAAATCAAATCGGCGTTGGATCAATCATCTATTTTAATGCTTTAATTCTTTAACTCAGATGTTTCAATTTTCGTGTTGTTATTGTGTATTTTTGGCTGAGGTTCTTAACGTTCTCTTGAGGCCACGATTCCTGCGTCGTACACCGTTAGCCGTCCATTTTGTGGTTGCTGACCTATTTTCAGTTTATTATTGTTTCGCTTATCGCGTCTATAGCCTTCATTCTTTTGCTTTTCCTCGTTTTATGTACCATAAGAAACCCAATCTGCAGCCTTGCACTTGTTCACGTAGCTCTGGGTAGGATACCTGTCAATGTTTTATACATGCTCCTTTTCTTCTGTTGACCCAAATTCATGGCCTTAGGTCTGAACACCTAGTGACATGATTGCATTGTACATGAAATACCAATTTACTTCTTCATACGTGTGAGCCTGCCTAATGGGTTGCCACATGATGTCACTTTGAAAATTAAAGACTTTGTCTTTCTCCTTTTCTTCTTAAGTCTTATGTTAAGCTCATCATTTCGTATGCCCCGACTGTACATGCTTTTCTTTGGCTGGACTAATATTTTTCCATTTGTTTGTACCTTGTCTCCATTAGTTTGATTTAAGTGTATGTTTTTGTATCCGGTTCATCAGTTAGTTGCATTGCACTCATATTTCAGCGATTTTAATTTTGTTGAGCCATCGTTTTATTGATTTAAGTCCAATATTGAGCTAGTTCTGAGATCATTTGAAATATCGTACGTGAATTGATTGTAAATTTGTGGTTATCTTCTCACCGTATCATTGTGTAACTTAGAGAAGATACCCATCAGTTCTCATTTTCTATACAATTTGTTGGTATCGGATAAACTATTGGATCTATGTATTAATAATTTTGTGAGCCATGTCACACTGTATGTGACTTTTCTGTTTCCGACTTACCCACGTGGATTGAAACGTGGGCTAGCTCAGTGGGATGAGCTAGAGATCGCGATCTCATTTTCTGAACCTGGTTCCACGTGTCAGTGATGGCATGTGTGACCTCATTCTGAATGGCTCTCTAATGTCCATCTATGTGCAAAAATACATTTTGAAATTCTGTCTTTGTACGAAACATATTTTGTAATCAAAATTCTAATTCGTATATGTTCTACTAAAATTATGTACGTCCGAGATCTTGTTTTCTTAGATATCTTTGTATCCCCTTTTGATTGGTCCGTTTAGCGACCTTACTGGGCATTTGATTCACTCCCTTATTATTTTACTTTCAGGTGATCAGTAGAGGGGATTGGCTTACGGGCCTAGCAACGTAACTGAAAGCTAGCGAGTTTTATCTTAGAGTCAGTATTAGTATCTTTAGATGTAATAATTAAGACAAACTGAATTTCTTTAGAGTTTTATTTTGGAACTCCGGGTCAGAGTAATTTGGATTATATAAATACTTTAGGTCGCTATGGCATTTACTAATGTATCTTTGGGATTAATTAGTTCATGCTCTGAATGACCACTTGGGGAGACTTTTTGATATTTTAAGGTTGTTCGACTATGTTTATTCGATATTAAGGCTCCAAAAACTCGGGGCATTACAGTTGGCATCAAAGCTTAGGCTTATGATTCTGTAGACTTTAGAAACATCTACTAGGAAGGTCACTTAATTGACGAGAGTACTACGGAGAAAATCTTTATATTTTTAGTTAAACGGTAAGATAACTCAGGTATGGGAATTCATTCACGAAGCTATGTGAATTCGTTCAAGAAGGTATAACTGGTTTGGCTTAACATTAGAGTGCGCAGCAAAAGCATGGTGGTCGATCTTAAATGTGACACGTAAGTGCTTATAGAATTGGCTACCCATTTTGGCTAAGTCAAAACAATATGTTTCGAAGGTTATTCGATGGTATCAATTTTGGTGACAGATTAATAAAAAGAGCTGGGCAACATATTGCCTTTAAGTGATCACATGGTTTTGATTAGTGAACTTTATAGACATAGCATTATTATAATTTAAGTTAGGCCTTACACATTGAGTATGGTCTTGATAGTCAATAGAATACGGCTAAGAAGATTGAGTTTGATGTTGTGTTGAGTAATCACGTGTTTGAAGGATTAAGAGGTTTATAGCCACATAATATATCACTCAAGAATTTGAGGTTGCCAATAGGATGGGTAATGCGTTAGGTTGAGAGTGTGCCAATAATGTGGCAGCTTTAGTCACTAGTTGACCTCAATAGTCAGTGAAATGTTAATAAAAGAGTATTGAGATGACTGCAATTTTGACTTTTTATATGTATAGATTTCAAACATTTACTTATAGAGTACATGTCTCATGTGATAAGGAAATTGCTTTGTACTCTGGTACACCTTCGGCTTGAAGTTAAGCGTGTTATTTAGGCAACATTTGATATCTGAGAGTTCTTTATAATAATTGAACTTTAAAGTTTTATTTTCTTTAAAACTTTACCCGTATGTGGGTGATTTGATTAGATTACGTTTGTCTAATTGTTTTAACCGCTACACTTGAATTCTTCTTCTTAAGGGGATTATTAAGAGAATGAAATCTCTCTAATTGTGGTCTTATAGAGACTTTTGTTTTTATGGATTTAGTAGCTCTATCTATACGTGGTGTTACCAGTGATATGGTGGGTTAAAATTTTATTTTAAGAACTTTGATAACAGCCACGAGTTCTAATGTGACGGCGTCTATGACAAGGTTGGGTCCTGAGTACTTAGAGCTTAAGTAATGATTTGGCTGATTGGGTTCTGAAAACCTAAGTTATAATCAGAATCCTATAGTATAGAGAAACATTTGAAGTTGCTAAATTACAATTTTGCGTGTTTGACAAATATTTTAGATAATTATATATAAAGTCACGAGAACTTCTACTGTATGGGTGGAGCAGGCTTAAGATGTTAAGAAGAAATGTGATTATAGTTGGTGAAAAGCCTAACAAAGGTTGTCGAATAACATGTAGCATGATAGTTAGATAGAGCTTTTGTAAGCCTGTGCTTGGTACGTTAGAGTGTTAAGATTTTGGAAGTTTTTAGAAGGTTATGTGATCTCTTTAAGTTCTGCAAGTGTTAGGGCGTAAATGATGACCTCTAAGTTTGAGCTTAACATTAAGGTTTGAAATGGGAATGATGACGTTTAATATCGAACGGTGATATATTTTGGTATGGAAGTTAGGCACTGCTTTGCTATTATGTTGTTTGTATGGGAGTTTCGTAGCAAAAGCCTAGTGCCTGTACGTTGTAAGTATTGTGAAATTCGAGGCCAAGTTTCTTTTAACTTGAGGGGAATGTAATGCCCCAGATCTCAAATTGGGTTTGCGGTGAATTTGTAATTACTTGAATATTAGTGACCATCGCTTGTTTGATGAAACTCTATTGTTTAGCGACAATTAACGATATAAATGGAGATAGGGTTGCATTATCGTGGATGTTAAGTTAGATATATCTTTCAAGCACGCTGATTCATCGAAAATCGATACATGATTTTCGGACCTCAGGTGTATCTATAATCTTTTTGCACACCCTTTGGATTGAACACTTAAAATTATTTTGGGTAAAAGTAGACATATTTATTATATTAATGGAATAGATGCACATTAGCAATTGTTGTTCAAGTTAGGTGTGCTATGCTGAATCTTAAAGTGATAAGAGTCATGGGTTATTCCGATGTTGTGCAAAAATATATGGATCTAAGGTAAGTCATTGGTTATATTTAAGTTGATGTGCTCAATACAGTCCTATTTATTCTATTTATAGTGATAAGGCAAGGGTGACTAGAAAGCTCACGAGTATAATTTGTTCGGATAATTGCATTAATATAAGCAGTATCTGGTAGAAGTTGCCACAACTTTGTTGGCGTTGCAAAACCAAGAGGATATAGATAAATATTCGGTGATAAAGGGGGTTTTGAAGTTCAAAGTACATTGGAAAGACAAATAAGTCTCAAACTTCATAGCCATCGACCTTGAGGTTCTACGAATGTTAAAGCATGAGTGATAGTCTCGTAGAAAAATGAACTAGTGATACGACTTGAATGGATATTGTAACATCTGAATATTTGTGGGACATAACTTTCGGTGTGGAGTTTAGGCAGTGTACTGATATTATTTGGTTGCTACTAGAGTTACGTAGTGAAGCGTTGGACATTATCAATGCTGTGAAATTTGAAAACGACTTTTAATGGGAGAAGGATGTAACATCCCATACCCAAATTAAGATTAAGGTTAACTACTATAAATTTACTTGGACTTTAGCGACGGTTTAATGGTACAAATGAAGAAAAGGTAAATTGTAAGGATGCCGTTTACAGTGTAGTAGAGCTTGTGATTTAAGAGTATTGATATTTGAGGCATTGTATGGACAAAGGTGTAGGACTTCATTGTGCTAGGATGAGGTAGGAGAGAGACGATTATTGGGACCAGAGTTGGTACAATTGACTACTCAAAAAGTTGATTTGATTCGGGAACGTCTTAAAGCAGCTCAGGACAGACAACGCATTTATACATCTCACTGTCGTCGCGAACTTGAATTTGAGGTGGGTGATCACGTGTTTTTTTTAGGGTTTCACCCTGGAAGGGGGTGATGCGTTTCAATAAGAAGGGCAAGCTCGACCCTAGGTTCGTTGGGCCATTCGAGGTTTTAGAGAGGATCGGTCCGCTGGCTTATAGGGTAGCATTGCCGCCAGAGCTTTTGCACGCTCATAACGTTTTTCATGTTTCGAATCTGAGGAAGTATGTTTATGATCCAACGCATATTGTGTCGTACGAGCCTCTATCGGTACAGGAGGATCTTTCCTACGAAGAGCAACCGGTTGAGATTCTTGACCATCGTGATCAGATGTTAAGGACAAAGTCATTTTTTTAGTTAAGGTTTTATGGCAGAACCATGAGATTGAGGAGGCCACTTGAAAATATGAAGAATATATGCGAGATACTTATCCACACCTTTTTGGTGCCTTAGGTACATTTTGATTCTGAGGACGGAATTTTTATTTAGGGGGAGAGGATGTTAGACCCCACATATTTAAATGCTTGTCTATAAAAAAAGAAAATAAAATTAGAGAGTTTGGGGACGTAATGTGTATTTTGAAATTATAATTGTTTTAAGAATATAAGTATATACCTTTTAAGACTTCTGATTTCATACTTACAATATTTTCATAGGAATACAAGAAAGTTCAGAAAAAGTCTCCAGATAATCCCTAGGGAGAGACCTTTAGAGATTAATTTGAGGTAAGAATTCAATTCGATCATTGAATTGAGATTCGTAGTAGGAATTCTACGAATTTTCTTTGTTGTTAGAACCTAATTGTAATCGTTGGGTATGTTAATTTTTAGGATTTTTTATGCAATGGATTGAGAAGATCGAAGTTTTGGATTTAATCGTACAATTAAAGGTAAGAGATTACTTTTAAAAATCAAATTGACGTAGGATCAATCATCTATTTTAATGCTTTAATTCTTCAACTCAGATGTTTCGATTTTCGTATTGTTATTGTGTATTTTCGGCTGAGGTTCTTAACGTTTTCTTGAGGCCACTATTCCTGCGTCGTACACCGTTAGCCGTCCATTTTGTGGTTGCTGACCTATTTTTAGTTTATTATTGTTTCACTTATCGCGTCTATAGCCTTCATTCTTTTGCTTTTCCTTGTTTTATGTACCATAAGAAACCCAATTTGCAGCCTTGCACTTGGTCACGTAGCTCTGGGTAGGATACATGTCAATGTTTTATACATGCTCCTTTTCTTCTGTTGACCCAAATTCATGGCCTTAGCTCTGAACACCTAGTGACATGATTGATTGCATTGTACATGAAATACCAATTTACTTCTTCATACGTGTGAGCCTGCCTAATGGGTTGCCACATGATGTCACTTTGAAAATTAAAGACTTTGTCTTTCTTCTTTTCTTCTTAAGTCTTATGTTAAGCTCATCATTCCATATGCCCTGGCTGTACATACTTTTCTTTGGCTGGACTAATATTTTTCCATTTGTTTGTACCTTGACTCCATTAGTTTGATTTAAGTATATGTTTTTGTATTCGGTTCATCAGTTAGTTGCGTTGCACTCATATTTCAACGATTTTAATTTTGTTGAGCCGTCGTTTTATTGATTTAAGTCCAATATTGAGCTAGTTATGAGATCATTTGAAATATCGTACATGAATTGATTGTAAATTTCTGATTATCTTCTCACCGTATCATTGTGTAACTTAGAGAAGATACCCATCAGAGCTCATTTTCTATACAATTTGTTGGTATCGGATAAACTATTGGATCTATGTATTAATAATTTTGTGAGCCATGTCACACTGTATGTGACTTTTCTGTTTCCGACTTACCCACGTCGATTGAAACATGGGCTAGCTCAGTGGGATGAGCTAGAGATCGCGATATTATTTTTTGAACCTGGTTCCACGTGTCAGTGATGGCATGTCTGATCTCATTCTGAATGGCTCTCTAGTGTCCGTCTATGTGCAAAAATACATTTTGAAATTCTGTCTTTGTACGAAACATATTTTGTAGTTCAAAATTCTGATTCGTATATGTTCTGTTAAAATTATGTACGTCCGAGATATTATTTTCTCATATATCTTTGTATCCCCTTTTGATTTGTCCGTTGAGCGACCTTACTGGGCATTTGATTCACTCCCTTATTATTTTACTTTTAGGTGATCAGTAGAGGGGATTGGATTACGGGCCTAGCAACGTAACTGAAAGCTAGCGAGTTTTATCTCAGAGTCAGGATTAGTATCTTTAGATGTAATAATTAAGACAAACTAAATTAGTTTAGATTTTATTTTGGAACTCCGGGTCAGAGTAATTTGGATTATATAAATGCTTTAGGCTACTATGGCATTTACTGATGTATCTTTGGGATTAATTAGTACATGCTCTGAATGACCACCTGGGGAGACTTTTTGATATTTTAAGGTTTTTTGACTCTGTTTATTCGATATTAAGGCTCCGAAAACTCGGGGCATTAAATGAAATTCAATGAAGTTGCACCACTTATAGTATAAGTGGTTGACTATTTAAATTGAGTTGTCTTTTGCATTCGGCCGTGCCACATTGTTATCAATTAACTTTTTCACTTAAGTCTTTTATTATTCAAGTGAGTTACATTGTTGTCAATTAACTTTTGCACTTAAGTCTTTTTGTAGATATGCCGAGATCCAGTGCACCCCAAGGTCGTGAAAGAGGCCGCAGTGGACCTGTTTCGGCACAGTGACCCCCCTCCCTAGGATTGATGACGTGGCTACTGATGAGTAGCCGATATCGTCAGTAGCTTTGGTACATTATGAGACAATATTATTTTTGCGGCTACTTATTGAAACATATTTGTTGCAAAATATAAAACGTCTTCTTTTTCAACATTTGTAGTTTCTAGTGCATCTGTAGCGGCTACTAATTGAAACATATTTGTTACAAAATAAAAACGTCTTCTTTTCAACAATTGTAGCTTCTAGTGCATCTGTACCTAGAGGTACCACACACGGGGATACCTCTTCCAGTTACCCTGGATAAGAGGATTGTTGCTCATGTCCACAACAATTAGTATGTTTTCAATTTTCAAAGTTCAATTCCTACCATCTTTTAGCACACCAAACTAACTTAATACTTTATATTAGGATTGACGTATCTCTTATGATTTCTTATAATTAGCTTTGTTGAAGTTTTTGTTAGGACCAAAATTGGTCCTATTATCAAGGCCCACCTCCCACGACCTTATTCGACGTGGAAGGCGTGGACTGAACCAGACAATGGACTTGTCTGGAGGAAGTTCTTAGTAAGGATTGTCTATTTTTCATTACTTTATTTGATTTTAGAAGTACATTATTGCTGAATTTTTCTTGCTAATTGTGTTGAATTATGTTCAGGACTACTTCAAGTTCGAGTCCGATAGAGACCAAGAACTTGGGAGGCAGGCCTGGGAGTGGTATTGTTCAGAAAATTACAAGAAATGGATACTCAATGCAAGGAGGTAGGTACTAGCTCAGACGGGTGCGATAGATATTTCTATGGCCAGGGACTACAACCCCGAGTACTTCTCAAAAGCCGTATGGGGGCAACTGGTGAATCATTGGTGCACAGCTGAATGGGCCAAGCGTAGTGAGCGACGCAAGGATACGACGAGTAGCGAGAAGAAGATGAAGCATAGTGCTGGATCACGTCCATATGCTATGCACCATCTAAAGCTGAGAGAAGACAATCCTAGAAAAAAAGGCCCCCTACGATGCTCAAAGGCTTTGAGTTCACATAAAAAAATTGGGAAGTGGGCTTCTGAGAATGCAGAGCAGTTTGCGGTGAGCACACAACTATTCTTCACTTTTGCATTCCTATTGTATCCCTATTGGTTGCGGCCAGTTGCATTCCTATAAAATTTATTTCTTTCTTGTACATAGTGCATATAAAGAAATAGTTCAAGCCTACTCCCAGGAAGACGGTAGCCAAGCAGTGGACGGGGTCTTTTGTGGTCAGAAGCTACAGGGGGTCCTAAGAAGGACCGTATGCTCGGCCACCCTCGTCAATCTGCATGTTCATTGCTAGGCACACATCAATCATTAGGCGCGACCAGTTGTAGCGGTTCTCAGGTTGAAGTGACAAATAAAGAGCGCATAGACAAACTTGTTGAAGAAAAAATTGCGATGATGATCCAACAAGGTTTTATAATGCCCGGATTCAAACACCAGGTAATACTAATTTTCTTAAGTAGTTATATATTGTGGTCATTTAATCTGTGATCTTGATTTGCTATATTATGTTAAATCATTTGTATGGCTTCATGCAGAGCGGTATTGCGCCTAGTGCCGGTGAGGATATTGTTGGATCAAATGTGCCTTCAACAAGGGATAAAGAAGATGGCGATGACGGGATTGGTGGGTCTATCGGCTAGTGTGTTTTGGGGGTCTTACGTATTGATTGTAATTGTGTAGCTCGTGAACATATACTTGACTCATTTTTTTAATTTTAGTTGAAGACTGTATGTACCTGAGAGTTGACGTATTTCTTTGTCACATTGACGTGATTTTAATGGCCTATGTTTATAGTTTGATGATGTAAAGCTTGATGTGCTTGGTTTGGGATTGACGTATTAAAATGAATGCGGGACTTATTTTTGGATGTGTAGAGTAGATAGGTTTTGGACATGTTGTTTGAATGAATGCGGGATAGGGGATTGAATTGGTTTTTGAATGAATGCGTTGAAAGGTTGAATTGATTTTTGGACAAGTTGTTGAATTGGTTTGAACATGTTGAATTGGCTTTGGGACAGGTCATTGAATTGAGTTTAGACAAGTTTTGGACAGGAGGTCAAAACAGACGTAGGTTTTCAAATCATAACTCAGGTTTAGAGACCGCGATGACGAAAAACGGTAGTCGCTAAACAAAAACATTTTAGATTTTTTAAAAAAATTTGCGGTCGCTGAACTATACACAGCGGTCACTAAACAAAACAAATTTAAAATAAAAAATTTAGCGACCCCAATATCAGTCGCTAAATTAGAAAAAGCAATCGCTAAATGTGGTTAACGCGGTCGCTTATTTTAGTGACCGATTATTAAATGCGGTCGCTAAAGTTTAGCGACCACCAGTTGTAGTCGCTAAACGTGCAGTTTCTTGTAGTGTCAGTTCATAAATTTTCCTCGTAAGGTTTGCATGTGGCGTCTTGAATAGCTTAAGATTGAAACGGTGACGAAGGTCACCATTTTTAAGGGTTGTAGTCGGCAAATGATTTCTTCGAGATTCATTATTTGACTCAAGGGTGGCAGAAGTTATGTTGGCATGAACATCTTCAGCGGAGCCAGCACGACGGTGAGAGGGTGTTAAACGTGGATTGCAAGAGCGATTAGGTTGACGCCTACTATTCAATTGTTCGTGTCAATCTCGGTTCACAGCTTCCTGGAGAGTTGTCGAAGGATGAATGATTGTCCATGTTCCTTATTGTGGTCCCATAGATGGGGCCAATCTATTGCTACTAAAAACTTAATTGAGAACCATTGCAAAATAGAAAAAGAGTGACGGCTGGGTGGGGGAACTCTTCGATTCTTAAGTTAGAGCGCAGCTAACAAGGTAGAACTCTAAGAAATCAAGAAGACATAATTAATTTGTATGTGTGTGAAGTTGTGTGCGTACCTGGGGGTGTTCCCTTTATATTGCTATAGGTAGAAGAACCTAGCAGGACTAGGATTTTGACGGCTGCCTTAGGTCCTATCTGTAAGGATCACGTTAGAATCCTTGAGAATCATATCACAGTACTTGATGATTCTATTAAAATTCTTTTAGAATCCTAACTCCACCAATATGGTAACCACCAAATTCAATATTGACTAGGCCGAATATGAGTCAACTCAGACACTTGTCCTCTCTCGATTGGGAGTGTATTTTTAGCTATATCAGTTGCTAACCACGAAAAAATAGCTTTCGCTTTAGGCATGTTCTTCTCATCCTAATCCAAGAACTTCGAGTGAGAAGGAATGAAACCTAACTATTGTCTGAATATGATGGTTTGTACTGTATTTTGTTCAGAGATAATGTTTCGGATGGTTAACCGTATTTGAGGCAAACTCTCAGTTAACGCTTGGATTTTTTTTCTGCCTCTTGTCAAGGACTTTTTTGAAAATAAAAAACTAGAAAGACTACTCCCAACCCAAAAATAAAAAGAAATATTTTGGTAAATGGTGAATGTATTACAAAGTACAAAGCTTTCATGTCTGGAACCTAAAGATCTCGAAGTTTTTACACACAAGAGAAAAAAGACTTGGAGACAAGTCATGATTTGTTTAAGAGTTGAGTTGTGTCCTACATTGAATGTTCCAACAAGCATTTATAGAACAACAAAATAAAAGATAGCTACTTAATAATTTCTTCTAGAAAATAATTTCTAAAAAAGTAACTTCCCGCTAGAAAATAACCAACAACACTCTTCTCTAAACAATAAGAACATATTTTAGATAAGTTAGATTCGTCCCATGAGAAAATAACTTTCCAAACTTCCATCCATCATTATCACCTTATTTGCCAATAATTTTTTTTAATGCCACTTAATGATATGTAGTTAAACACAAGCCATAAACTTTAGTGACAATAAGCCTATCAATAGTGAGAATTTAATTGTTCATGCGGATATTGCCCCCCTGACTCAGTCAAATGAATGCTTGAAATTTATGAAGGGTCATTTCTAGATAGGCAAAAGCCAAATAGATTCTCCTCATGAAAATAGTGACCGATAGAAGCACAATTTATACTAGATTTTGGCACTTAAACTAAGAATTCTAGTACCTTAATTACTTTTTGAGGGTGCCACACGACATCTAATACTTTTGGCTTTATTTATTTTTCTTACTTTATCGTGATGTATAATGCAAACCATGAATTAACCAAATGACCATAGTTGGCCAAACGAATAAATAATAAATAGCTATATTTAGCCAAATAACTAAGTCAAGATAAAAAAAAAAAACGGCTACTTGTATGCCAATCAATCAATTGAGCATTTTATTGTTCTAACATGCACGGAGAAAAAGAAAACAAATGATATTTAATTATATATTTGTAGTTCTGGATAACCATTTAATTAAAAGTCTATCTCGGTGTGCTCCACCAATCCAAATAGGGTATTCTTCTTCACAAATATAACAATCCAAAGCACATGTTTTTCATCAGGTCTTATAGCATCCGAAGTTTCAAACTCACCTACAGTAGGGAATTCTGAATCCATAGCCACTGTTGACTTGCTATATACACAGCATGAAAAGAGCTCTTTTTTTGCTTTCAAGCATAATAGACTTGCAAACTTGTCCCTTAACCATCCTCAACCATATTGATTATACCCCGTTTTGACTTATCAATTTTAGATAAGAACAAACATGGTTGTTACTAGCGCCAACTACAAATCTTTCCATTCATTGTAACAAGTTATAAGGTTCAATATATTTGACCATTTTTTTCCGAAATAAAATCATGTCCCCCACTTATCTCACCCATTTCATCAGCTTTCTGAAGCAAGTTTATTAACGAAGTAGGATATGCACTATTTTCATTTTCAGAAGTTCCCAAAAATGGTAAAAAAAAAACCTTGTTCTTCAATGACCTCAACTTCAGTAACTTAGGATTCATCCATATATAATCAAAAGGTTCAGCTATTAATAGCATACTAGTGATCATGACAATCAATAAAGGAGTCATTCGACCTCTTCTTTCATTAGTCTAATTTCAAATTCATTTTCAAACTTTTTTCTACTTCATGTGGAGTACTTCCAAATAAATTCGATGGAAAACCTAAACCATACCACTATTGATTTTATCTTCAAATTTCTGTAATTCATCAAAAGTTGCTTTCAAAATACTTGATAGATTAAATTGGTCGTGATTTGCATTTATGCAAGTGATGAGATCATCCACAAAAATTTTCCAATTGGTCAGTGTAAAATCCATGAGAGATGAAAGTGGAAACCGTTTGTCATTTCTAAGTATGGCCTCTGCTAAATTATCCCAGAATTTGGCCCTTAATTCATGAAATTGGGCTTGAATATCTGGGAAATACTTGAAAACATATTTTCAAACACCTGAATTCTATTACTTAGCATTTCCACTTTCAAACGAAAAGGGTTCCATCGGACATGCCAATATTTGCGCTCGTAGCAAATTCTCATGAAGAAAGGTGTTGATTAATGGTGATTGTATTAGAAAGTAAAAAGCTTTCAAGTCTATAGCTTGAAGATCCCAATAGATTGGTGCCAAAGCTTCTAAAAACAAAAGAAAAAGAGAAAAAAAAAGACTTGAAATCAAGTCATAATTTGTTGGAGAGTTGATTTATGTCTTACCTTGAGTCTTTCAACAAGTACATTTGTACAACAAAATATAGAAAACAATTACAAAATGACTTCAAGAAAATAACTTTCTCCTAAAGTAGCTACCAACTAGAAAATAACAAACTACACTTATCCATAATCTCACACATTTTACATAAGTTGGATTGTAAATAACCTTCAAAATATCTATCCATCATTATCTCCTTTTTTGCAAATAATAATAAGAATCTTAATGCCATTTAGCGGCATTTAGTTAAAGACAAGTCATGAACTTTAGCAACAATAAGGCTACTGATAGTGAGAATTTATTTGTTGGTGGAAACAGAGTACTAGCAAGCAGGTTGTCAGTAAGCTCCTACTTCGTACTAAATTTTTAATTCAGTCCGTGACACTTGAATATCTAATTAACCGGGTTGTTGGGGGTGACAATATGTCAACAATACCATTTTTTTCAATCTCGCAAGAGAAACAAAACATAAATGGAAGTGAAGATGATAATTGAAGCTCTTCTTTCTCGTGGCATTCTTTTGTTCTCAAGGAGAGAAGTAAAACACGAATGGAGCTCCTTCAATGATGGTAACTGAACCTCTGACTTCTCAATTCTTAGGGTATTAGTTGTGTAATTTCTTCTTCCTTATGGGCTGATATTACTGATGTTAAGGAAAGTGGGTTCGTATCTATGTGGATGTGCCACAAAGGCTACAGTTCGAGTCAACTTCCAAGTGTACAAGATGAGAGAGACAGCAAGGATGTAGTAAGGGCTGAGAGCAAGGTTTCCCAAATAGGCCTTGAGGAGTGGCAGTGCTGCAGAGACGAGGACGAGACGAACAGGGCCGGCAGTCGACAGTCCAAGTCAAGGTCCGAGTCGGGGTCCAATGTTACGGTCCAAAGTTATATTTCTCTCACTAGAATCCAAGAGCTCCCAAATTCTAGAATGAGAAAGTGATTTTGTAAGAATGAGCAAAAAGTCCTTTTTTGAGTCATAAAGTTCACTATTTATAGGAAACAGTGTGCTTATGTCATAAAGTGCCACATGTCGTCCCCTGAGAGTGACACATCACCAGGGGTCCCAAAATACCGGTTCTCAAATTCGCGTTGCCTGCCCCCCACAACGTCACTCTACCTCTCTGAGAAGACTGACCACACCTTGGTAGCATGATCAGACTAAGCCCGTTGCCCCGGCCACCGATCCAAGCCCTTACTGAATCTCACAGGCCTGGCAGCGGTGGAGAAGACCCGACGCATGGTGTGGTGAATAAGTGTGATGCCCGAAGGCCTGTATCATGATTGTGGCGCATAGTCGCGGCGACGACTTTCGCGAGACCATACCTGGTGCAGGGGGCACATGTCATGAGAATTTGACCGTTTCGATGCGCTGACCGGTTCGATGCGCTGAAAATTTGACCGTTCACTATGTTGATGTGTCTGCGCAAAGTGGGACCCCAGCGGGCCATTGGGTCCGACCAGAATAAGTCGGGAACAATTACAAATGCTAAGCATTAAGTCAGATGGTGACGTTAATGGCCTGCAATCTTGATCATATAACATAAATTGCCTGCAAACAAGTGGATGGCTTCTATGTCAAACATAGATTTTGTTAAGCTTTCTTACTGTTCGTATCTCTGATTCAATCAGAGCGTACATTGTACTCTATGTAAATTTAAAGGTGGTGCTAAAGGAAAAGGAGCAATGAAAAATAATTCG
>JAVXUP010003734.1:0-55291 GCA_033070095.1 Escallonia herrerae | reverse complement strand
TCAGAGTCACGAGGGGGGGCTCCGGCACGAGGACCCCTCGCCACAGACTCTGAGCACTGAGCTGCGAGCATGTCCACTCATGTTACCATTGATCCTCGACACCACTAGGACAGTGACCCACGGGTCACTCCGGGACGGGAACAGGTCCTTGGAGGGCATCGCGCCTAGTCCGCCTGGCAGTTGGCTACAGGGGCAACCCTCACCGCTGTCTGGTTCTCTACGCGTCTCTTGACGCATCTTGTGGGATTCAATAAGGGCTTGGATCAGTGGCTGGGGCAACGGGCTTACTCTGATCATGCTACCGCGATGTGGTTAGTCTTCTCAGACAGGTAGAACGATGTTGTGTGGGGCAGGCAAAGCGAATTTGGGAATCGGCAGTCCAACGGAGAACCGATATTTTGGGACCCCTGGTGACGTGTCACTCCCAGGGGACGACATGTGGCACTTTATGACATAAGCACATTGTTTCCTATAAATAATGAACTTTACGACTCAAAAAAGGACTTTTTGACTCATTCTAAAAACATCACTTTCTCACTCTAGAATTTGGGAGCTCTTGGATTCTAGTGAAGGAAACATAATTTTGGACCGTAGCATTGGACCCTGACTCAGACCTTGACTTGGACTGTCGACTGCCTGCCCTATTCGCCTCAACCTCATCTCCGCAGCACTGCCACTCCTCACGGCCTGTCTGGGAAGCCTTGCTCTCGGCCCTTACTCCGTCCTTACGGCTTCTCACTTTGCATACTTGGAAGCTGACTCGGACTGCAGCCTTTGTGGCACCTCCACGTAGGCACGAACCCACTTTCCTTGGCATCAGAGTGTATTGGCATTTCTCGATCCAACAGCTTTATTTGTAAGCTGAGCCTGGAGATCCTGCATTTTCACAGACATAACTGCCATTCCATGCTCCTTCTGTTCCAATTGTTCTTGCATCTAAAAAATCTTTTCTTGAGTTGGCTGGGAATTTTGGCTTTTCCCAGTCATCATTACTGATATAGCTTTACCTTTTTCATTTATTTTTCCTACTTTAGTCCCAAAAGTAGAACATGAGGAGGACTGGGAGATGAGTTTACTTCTGGAAAGTCATCTTCTATGAAAATGGAATTGCCTACCCCATACAACGGATTTGTGACCTTCTTGTGCACTACTCCATCTTTATCAATAGGAATGCTTTGGCTCGTAGCATGGCAGCTTGTTTCCTGCCCGTAGTCGTCTTTCCCGAGGAAGGCACATCTGGAACTTGGCCTTTGCCCCCTCTTTCATCGCCTCTCAGCCTGCACACATGCAGATCTTGATTAGGGGCAAAAACTGGAGATTCTCTCAGGACGACTTGTTCTTCGGTACCAAGCGCCTTTTCAATGGCCATCATAACATTCGCTCCAACCCAAAGTAATTCTTTCTGGTTCAAGTGGTGTCGAAGGGCTAGCCCCAACAGCCAAAGAAGGCAACACTTTAACATCATCCGAATTCTCTTAATAGGCCGATAATCATACATCGTTTCTTGGCCACAATCTGACGCGACCTTCCCTCATATGATTGCTTCTTCAAATCATACCAAGATGAGGATGTGGGCCTTGAGGCGAGTTTGAAACTTTGAAAAGGTTTGAATCTTGATGAAGATCCAAAATGAACTTTTTGGGAGTTCATATTCGAATATCGATAAATGATTGAGACTTGGTTTAGGTTTGGCATCCGAATCGGAGGATGTTGGTTTTGGGCGGTCAGCGTCTAACTTAGTTGTTTCCATCTTTCATCTAGGGTTAGAAATTGTCTTTTTACCAAGACTTTAGGTAAGTACAATTGAACTGGCTCGTGAAGAGTCAAACCAGTTTTTTCTGGCCTTTCATTTTTGATGTTTCACTTCTAAAAGGACAGTATTTTTAGCTCCAAGTACAGTTTCCCGTGCCCTTTTGGCTCGGTTCACTATCTGAACAACTGTGTGTTCATGAGGCTCAGTTGTCATCACTGTTACTTTTTAGTGAACTTCCTTATCGCAGAAAATTCTTTTGGCAAATCTGACAAGTCTTTCTGTCGTTCTTTTCACGTCCTTAGATGTCTTCTCTTGAAGGATTTCTCCTGCTGCACGGGCAAATTCGAGGGCCACGAGACGAATGTGATATCTCGAGTTCCTCCGAACCTGAGGTGCCATCCTTGGGACAACAAAAGCCGGATGACGTCTCGAGGCCCCTAAGGCTGGCAACATTGCCTTTGAAATGACAGGACCAACAAAGCATCCCGAGGCGATGGGTGATGCTGCCCTTAAGATGACAGGACGCACAAGGCGTCCCGAGGTCTGTGGGACAGGTGATGCCACCCTCAAAACGATAGGACGAACAAAGCGCATCAAGGCCTCTCGGGTGGGTGCCCTGAGAAGGGTATCTTTCCACGAGATCGGACAGCTGATCATGGTGAAGAAGGCCTCTTAATTATCAGAACGTACTCTGGTCGAGTTATTACAACTTCTGCGTCCCTGTAAGCCATAAGATGGAGTGAGTACGTTTTTTCATAACAATCGAAAGATAAAAGATATTGGTTTCTTTATCTAGAAATGAGAAGAAAGACAGGCCCCACCGGGCATGCCAGATTTTGTTGGCACTGATTTTGAGACCTTAAAGAACAAAGGGTCGATCAAAAATCAAGTGCGAACAAACATCCATCGATACTGAGTTTTTGTGCCGATTTTTATTTTTGGTTGTGGGGATCCTATCTTCGATCAGACACCAGCCAGATCGCGTTAATTACATCGTCAAACGAACTAATGACGAAAACCTCCGGTTCTAGATAAACTAAATAAGAAACCGACATGAACTGTAAAGAGAAAAACAAACTTTACAAAAATTGGGGCAATAATGTCTACAATATTTTTAGTAATAAAATGTAGTGAAAAGTTAATAAGTTGCATAAAAAAGAAAAACGACACGAAAATAAATAGGTTCAGGTGTCTCATGAGTTGTAAAAAAGGAAAAGATCACTTAAAAAAGCTTATGTATTTAAAGTTCATAATAAAAATTAATTTATGAAGTAAACTATTATTTTGGTATTTAAAAGTATTTTCTACAAATACATATCCATTTTGTATGTTGCTTCCATACCAAAAGAAAGCTTTTAACTTATGACTACTAATATATAATTTTTGTAAAATATTTTTCATATTATTGAGGGTTTATTTTGTTATCTTAAAGTGCTTTGGAGATGTTAATAATCAAAAATTCAAATTGTAATGATACATTAATTAGGTAGAGTTTTAAACTTATAGGTAGACTAAAAATTATGACAACAATATCTACGAATTTTTTAATAATGTCCAACATTAATAAGTGTGGGTATAAAACCAAAGGCACAAGAAAACAAAATGATGACATATCAAAAAATTGAACCAAGATAACGTGTCGCATGATTAAAAGGAGTAGAAAAAGAAAATTGAACACTTATTTGCTGTTCCCACAGTGCATAAAGCTTCGTCTATCACATATATCACATATCTATAGGATATGATATGATATATGGTTATCCATTGATGATCAAAAAATTGAACCAAGATAACGTGTCATGATTAAAAGGAGTAGAAAATTGAACACTTATTTGCTGTTCCCACAATGCATAAAGCTTCGTCTATCACATATATCACATATCTATAGGATATGATATATGATTATAGAAGCCATATATCATATAGAGATGGAAATGTCACATAATCCAGGGAAGAAATAATGCCTCCGTCTCGAGTGCTTAAAATAAAATACAATTCTTTTCACCCCCACATAAACTTTGGGGACAAGTAATTAACACCCTCTGTCCATCTCTTCGATCACTTCCCCAGCTTCTCTTTCATCCTCTCTACTGCACTCCTGAGGGTTCCCTCATCTTTGCAGAACGTAAACCTTACAAGATCCTTTCCATCTTCAGGGTTCAAATAGAAAACACTCGTCGGTATCGCCACCACCCCAACTTCCTTGATCAGATACTCGCAAAACGCGACATCGTTTTCCAGCCCGAAAGGAGTGTGAGCCACCACCACAAAGTAGGTCCCACTTGACGGGAATACTGTAAAACCGACCTCCTTCAACCCCTCGACCAAAATAGCCTTCTTTTTCCTGTAGTCCCTCTTCAATTCCTCGTAGTAGGAGTCTGGTGCTCTGAGGGCTGCTGCAGCTGCATACTGCATCGGCGTAGAGGTCGCGAAAGTGAGGAAAGAGTGTGCTTGTCTCACTCCCCATGTCAAATGCGGAGGAGCTATAGCCCACCCAATTTTCCAGCCTGTAAGGGAAAATGTCTTCCCCAAGGAGTTCAAAGTCACAGTCCGCTCGTACATCCCAGGAAGCGAAGCCATGGAAATATGATCCATTTCAAAAGCTAATTTGTCATAAACTTCATCCGTGAATACTAAAACGTCATTCTCAATGCAAAGTGATGCAATTACGTCCAATTCTTCCCTAGTGAACATCTTTCCTGTGGGGTTATGTGGAGTATTTATAAGGATAGCTCGCGTATTTTTTGAAAAAGCCGACTTAAGCTCATCAACTGGGACGGAAAAATCAGGAGGCCGTAAGGTGACGCACTTTATTTTGGCACCAGCCATAGATAAAGTAGCTTCATAAGAATCGTAAAAGGGGGCAAAGAGAATCACCTCGTCTCCAGAATTTATCAAGCCTAACATGGTTGCAGCAATTGCCTCTGTGCATCCAGACGTAATGGTAACTTCCTTCTCAGGGTCGACCACAAGTCCAGTATCTTTCATAAACCGGTCAGCGACGGCTAAGTTGAGGTCAGGAACTCCATATCCACGGGCATATTGGTTTTTTCCATCTTTAATGCCCTGAATTGCAGCTTCTTTTACAAACTCAGGACCATCAAAATTAGGGAAGCCTTGACCAAGGTTTATTGCTCCATGCTTGATGGCAAGAGTACTCATCTGTGTGAAAATCGTAGTTTTGAACTTCTCCAAGCGCTTTGCAACCTAGAGAAAAGATCAAAATGTTTTAGACAGCTGATGCAAAAACAGAATAAACTGAAGACGCTACTCTTCATTCTCCAATTGTATGAAAGCATAATCTTAAGAAAATTCCTTTGACCTGAAATCAACAAATTGGCGATATTATCGAAAAAGATACGGCCTATCGATTTTATGGATAATCAATCTGTAAGTTTTAAGAGGGTCAAATTTGAGGAAGCCGTTATAAACCTTATGAAAGCACTGGGAAACATGGAGACAGGTGGTTCATAGCCGAAGGCAAATAGCCGCAGCTCAAATTCCTGTCTGACTAAACAGTAAGGATATCTGGACCCTGTGAAACAAACATAAATGGCGCAATCATTTAAGAGCGCAAGTTGCAGTATATGTAGGATGCGAAGTTAGCCCACCATAGTGTCAATGTCGGCAATAGATGATAAAATTTTCCTTTGTATCATCAGAACTACAATTTCAACTGTCAAATGGAACTCTGAATTTGCTTCTTCTTTTCCATTCCATTATTTTCCCTATGAACCAACCCGAGCTGATGCTCTTGAGCATGAATTAACTTGTCCCAGCTCTTCGAAGGCTTAACCAACAAGAGCAAACAATTACACAAGGTATATCAAATTCCTCAAAGGTACCCACTAAAACGTAAATCCTATACTGATACAATGGTAACCTCTATCCGGGAATGCCACATGTAACCTAGCTATTACTGAAGCTAATGTGTTGGCCTTTGGAAACATCTGCAGTTGAAAACAATTATTTTACGCATGAAACAATGTTTTAAACGCTTAGCACAGTATTTTCTTTATTCTTCCAACAAAAGCGAGTTTTAATAGCTAAAATTTATTTTTGAAATTGGCTCTAAAGCTGTGTGATCCTTCACAAAATCACCGTCATACGACCTCTTCTAATCTGCTTCAGTAGTTTTTCGTTTGCAAGCAACTGGAGCTGCATCAATCTGGGTGGAGCGAAATGGGGAGAAAGGTACCTACTTCTAACCTGTAGAGTTTCCTCATGCAAGCAGGTACTCTAATGTCACAACGCAATACGGAACTACTTAAAGAATAATAAAACCTTTGGCATTTGCATTCTCTTTCGGCGCAAGGTGTTTCAGGTCTAGAAGTTAATTACAAGCTTTTAGTGCCAAAAGAAATCGAAGGCCTGACGGCTATTCCAGTGAAATCAAAGAAAACGAATGTGAAAAGAAGTCATGTAAAGAACCTAATAAGAACAGGATGCACAGCATGAGTAATGGTAACAGGAGTCTGGGAATCTGGATAAATGTCTCTCCTTAGTTTACTGATCTAAAATAAAATGGAGGGACTTTATGAGGGAAAAAGGCAGTTGACCATGGGGTGGGGTGCTATCCTTCCTGAAAATCCTTCAAACAGAAGGACCACAATCACCATGTACTCTATAATCTCTGACCAGGACCACGCAAACAATCGCAAGTACACCTTATGTGGAATTGGAAGACTAACAATTTTTAGTGACTTAGCAGTCTGGGAATCTGGATAAATGTTTCTCCTTAATTTACCCAATTCTAAAATGAAATGGAGGGACTTTATGAGGGAAAAGGCAGTTGACCATGACATGCTATCCTTCCCGAAAAATCCTTAAAACAGAAGGACCACAATCAGCATGTACTCTATAATCTCTGACCAGGACCACTCAAACAATCGCAACAAGTCCTTATGTAGAATTGGAAGACTATCAATTTTTAGTGATTTGGCAGTTTCAACTTCATTGGTCAATAATTTCTGTGTTTCTTTCATGGCAATATCAATGGGAAAAAAAAAACTTTAAATATAATAAAAAAGACAAAATGGCAATGTCCAACACACAATGCCAAAGCAAGAAATACACAGAGAGAGAGGGGGGGGGGGGGGATTTCTGACTTAAATCTTATGGTTCTGAAAGTAAATCTAGTACTATATCCTAGGTCAGTGGGCACCAGCCACACATGCGATCCTGTACACCAGGATAATTTATGTTTAGTTACTAGCGCATGAAAGATAGTGAAACACTCTCCATTCAATAAATGATGTTAGCACATTTATAGCAAGGATACGCAGTCTTCCAAAACTGAAGGGAGATGTGGTTCCCTCACAAAGTTGTGGAAAATGAAGGAAACAAGAAATGTACTTTAGAGCAGATAGATTACTCAAAACCTAGTGCTCCATTGGGAAGGCAGGAAGGAGACAAAGTATGACAAGTTTAAGCAAGTCTCAAAGGACTTGGTCATGCTACGATCTCAAGTTCACTATATACTATTCAATTTATGTGGTCCACCATCACTATATTTGCATTCACAAATACAAGATCAAACCTACTGCAATTCGCGTAAATAAGATCCATCTGTCTGGGGAACTGCCTTCACCTTTGCTCCGCCTTAATGTAAGTTAATATATTTCATCAGCAGGTGAAAAATGAAATCAACATGAGAGACTCGGAAAGTAGAACGACAATTTATCTTGATAGACATTTATGGCCAGTGGATCTATGCTGCTGCTATCTCCATTAACCTACTCTCTTGGTACAAGGCTAGCTATAACTTAGCCTGTAAACGTCCCTATTTGGGCGAGGCTGTCATGGCTGAAGGCCCTCTAATCTTTGAAATTATGTTTTTGGCACTTGGACCCTTAAAGACGACCGGACGTATAACAAAAGGTAACTTAAAGAACCAAGGTCATGAACTTATAAATAACAAAATGCCCCACGCTTTTATAAAAGTTAGCCAATATAGTCTTAGTCTCTTAGACAGTTTATACCTCAACTGACCTGAAACAAATCTTTTGCATTGACTCGTACCATTGTAGCATAAGTAAAACTAATTCAGTCGAAACTTATGGCCCGCTTGACATGAGTGACGAAAATCAGAAGGAAGGTATGAGAGTTGAAGGAGGCAGGAGCTACTTTAAGTCCTTCTGTTTGGTTCAACAGCTAAAACACACCAAATCTACAAGTTAAGAAGGTTGCTGAGCAGAACAGTTGCACCCCTCAGCTTCAGGAATAATACAAATGCTACCCTCACATTTTCATAATTACACTTGCAGTCTTACACCTCTTCACCTTTGAGTTTGAAAGCCCTTTAACCCCTCTGTGGATTTTCGATTAGAATTTTCATCCCGAGTCATAATTCTAATTCGCTATGAAGAATTCTAATCACGCTAATCAGCCTAACTAGAATTTTCTCATATAAGACTGGGAGAATTAGAACTTCTATTTTGTTGCTACTCAAATTTCAGGGGGATACTTTAGTCATCTATTTATGAAGATTCAGGGTGCGTGTACAATTATTAAGATGTGCAGGGTAGCATGCGCTATATTCCATAAATTGAGGGGGGCGCAAGAGAACTGCATGTTCTTATTCAATATGACCGCTAAATGGGCACAAAGCACCTAATATTGTGATTTGAAGGGGGTGAAAATTAGGGGGCCTTGAGAGGAAAGTGCTTGGCCAGAGAGATGTCTGCACTGGGCTCAATCCAATGACAATTCATATGGGTTTCTTCTGCTTTTCCTAAACTACAGATTTTCTCATTACTATGTGTGCTTTTACAGCTTGGAGTACGAGGAGAGTAACATATCTAAAAAAATTGAAAACATAGACGAGTAGGAAGACACAGATGGATGTATACAACAGACATTCAACTCTTTCGAAACAAATAATTGCAGAAGGAGTTAAAACTTGCATGTAAAACATATTTACTATCTCTGACCATCCACATCCATTCAGGTTCTGCTTGGAAAATACAAAACTTTCAGATTCTTTAGGTAAATGTGAAATTGCTTAACATCTCTGAATGAATAAACAACAGAAACAATGACAGCCAAAAAAGTGGCTAACCTCCTGAATGATCATAGTCGTACTATTTTATGTTTTAACCATAGAGAATATGTCTACGTAGCCACTATAATCTTCTGAACAATGACCAATTCTAAGTGTGCTTATTACTGGTCTAAACCCTACCGCTCTGTTTCAATGAGAGGAAGCCTGCAGCCTTCAATCAATGAAGAGGTACCTTCCATCAGCCCTTATAACCTTTGCTGCTTTCTATGTATTGGAACTAGTGTATCAAGACATACAAGAAGCTAAGGCCTGCTCGTTTACCCCTTTATTTGCTGCTTTCATTTTGTGTATTTATTTACATCATTTCAGTATCCAGTTAGGAAATATGGTTGTGTACTTTCATCAAATTTAGACAACTTTTAGCTACTTTTCTCTGATAATGAGTGAGAGACATGTTTTCACATTTTTGTACTGTGTTAAACTTTCCCAAAACAAAAACAAAAAATGGTAAACGTACATGATAAAAGGAATCTTTTGGTCATCGCTGAAAAAACTGAAAATGAAAATGGTACACGAACGGGGCCTAAGTTCTCACAGATGTATTAACCTAATTTTTCATGCAAGGTGATCAAAGTAATCAAGTAACCAAAACTACCATCAGAAACACCAAGATAATAAATCTTCACATCCAAGAGCCAAAGTCCCTTATGAAATCAACATTACCTAATTAAAGGTCGTAGCAGCTTCAGAAAGGTAGACCACGTTTACTATTCTCGAAAACGTAGTGAAAACACAATAAGTAGCACTAAAAGGAGGAAGATAACTAGACGAGTTTAGTTGGAATAAGTTGCCAAAGAATCTCATCATCAAGTGCCGAAAACTTTATGCAGAATGGGAAAGAAAGATAGCGACGTGCACAAACATTGGTAGTGTCATCATACAATTGGGTTCTGATAAACTCTGATACAGTGGCCTGTCAAGCTATCAGTTCTGTTACTCCTATAACCCTTTGGACATTCAAATAAGGTCATGGCAATACTACTACTAATACATGACCACCATTGGTGGTTGATCTTGCACTTCAACTATGTTGCCTTCCTAACAGCCTAGAGTTTAGACTGAAGAAGCAGCATAAATGTTGCTAAAGCATGTGGTCAAACATGGAGGAGTACCAAGATTTACCAGAAGTTCTCATTGGCCAAACCTCACTAAAGAAGATAAGTATAAAAATGTCATAGATACTTGGGCTTTTGTAGTTGGTTAGTCCTATATCTATTGGGCCATTTTGGTATTAATATCATCCAGTGAAGAGTTGGTGGCTGCTACCTGAGGAATGGTTCATACGGACTGATAGGATGACAGCCCAAGGCACGACTTAAGTAGACTCAAAGGCTAAGGAAACAAGAGTGTACAGACTTAAATTTAAGGACAAATGACACTTCATCATAAATGACCAGCGAGCAACTCTTTCATACTGAGAAGCGCCTATGACTTGAGGAGGGATGTCGGACCACCGCGTAACCAGGCGTAAATTCTAATGTCCGTAGTAAGAAAATACTACTTGCAATTTCCCACTTACAAGTCCTTTGCAGCCTGGCAACCACTCTTTCTTTCAGCAATAACTCTTATTTTAAGCCGAATCAGCAACCTAAGAAACTTGTGACCTCCTATTTATCATAGGCCTGCAGCTGGCATTAACCAAACGAAGAACTTAAAAACAGTTTGGACCTACCAGAGTTTCTAAAAGTCAGAAAGGCTAAAACAAAATCAAATTCCCAACTCATCCAACTCCAGTTGAAGAAAAGGGAACATCATTGGCAGATTACCAAGAGAAATTACGAGAAGATGCAATAAAAACCTACAGGTCATGGTGAATAATATGACTCATCCGATAATAAGGCCATGCTTCCTGATCTTCTCAACCTCTATATTGGCAAGGAATAATTGAGACTTTTAGAGGCATTCCATGAAAAGAGTGTCATAATGATCATCGTTGTTGATGTGATCATCATCGAAGCTTTGTCCCCAACTAGTGGGCTCAGCAAGATGAATTCTTTTCTTCTATTCCCCCTATAAAGCACAGGTTTATCGACTAGTTCCCAGCAATCAAGTCTTTTCTCACCACTTCTACCCATGCTATCCTCTTCTTCCTAGCAATTAACTTGGCACAGATCACTTCTTCTTGCAAGAGCATCCGGAATAAGTCCGATAAAACAAACCATCTCAACCAATGTCCCCTCCTCATTATCTCAATTAGCGCCACCCTATATTAAACGGACTCTTCAGAAGGCAACAAGTACACCCGTATTGGAAGCTCGACACCTGGACATGGGTATGAGATATATGTCCGATACATCTCATAGGATATGCCACTTATTAAACACTATCTTATAGTGGTTCTTTCAATTCGTTATTGCCTTCAGTTAAAACCGTGTGTGTGTGTGTCACATAAAACACACCTTGACCTTAGAGATAATTTAAAAGTATTAGTAGATATGAATACTTTGCCGTGTCCCCATGTCTTTTGTTATTAAACTAAACGAATCTGACCCGGACACTTGTACAGAGTCCATGTAACATAGGTGCCCCCCCAACTTTGTTAAGGAAATCCTCCAATTTTCTAACTTAGGCCTAGGACAGACCCTCTATATCGGCAGTGAGCTTTGGCTGTTGTCCCCACAACCTTTCCCCTTTGGATGAAAACTCTCAGACGCAAGCGTCGAGGCTTTGGTTAACCTCGCAAGGTTCCTACAACATTTCACTTGACCCATTCTAAATATCCCTTGGGTGGCTGCAATCCACCTCTAAGTATCTGCATTTCAGCTTCACTCGTCTTATGTGTATGGTGCTTTTAAGTTCCCAATTCTAAAATCATACAACTGCTTCTTATCCACTAAAATTTTCCCTTCAACCCAAGAGTCATATTAGGATCACACGAGACTGCGGAAGCAGACCTGATCTTATACTATGGGCAACATTTTTGTCAACCGCTCCCTCCTAGTGCATCATCATTCCAAAATACCTAAAAGTATGTTTCGTAGGTACTTCTTGCCCATCCATATTAGCTTCCTCTAAAGACCTCCTAGTTTTACCAAAATTGCAGTACATGGAAAGGATGATATACCGTATTTTCATTTAGTTCACTCTCACAAAACAGATCGATAATGTTTCTCAAAAAGCTAATGCAATTTATCAATATTGCCTAAAGAAGTATTACGCAGTGCCTACAAAACTCTGCCAAAAACTTTAACCATACTGACTTCAGTAAAGTAGCTATGCCGCAATCCTAGAGGTTCTTCTAAAATCAAAAATATTTAACCACCTATTCCTCATCGAGAAAAGTTTACGGTGAAAATATTTCGACTGGGAGCATGTTGGACACTCGGAAGCAAGCTTTTTGGCTATAAAAAGTGGTGACTTGAGATATTCTTCTATGCACATAAATCTTTCCGGGTGAAGTGTTTGTTAGCTTAGCTCGTCAGAAAAGGAGAACATACTTCAAAAGTTTATCCTTCATGAATAGTGGATGATGATTATACTAAAAAAAGCTCTCACTCGTCAAATAGCTTCCCCCATTATGTTTCCTCCTCCCCAAGAAGATTTAAAAACAAATCATTGAAAAGAAGTGAAAGTTACACAAAAATGCAAAAGTAAATAAGAAACTCAAGCTTCACTTCCTTTTCTTCGATTCTCCCCTATCTAACCACAAATTCTCCTTTATCACTAATCCTCCTCGACCTACATCCTTACGTCGTCTAACCCCATCAACTATCTTGTCTGCAAAATATTTCTTAGTGGCCCAATATTCAGGTCTAAAGAAGATATCGCTTGATTGAATGGCATTACCATACCCATTACTATTCTCCAAAGAAAATTACCAGGACATAAGTTACAAAAAAAATGATAACGAGAGAGAAGATGTCAACGAGGACGATTTAGTTTCTTAAAAACACATGTCAAGTTGTGGACCAATTCGAGATAAAACAACTACTTAACTATGGATTTCATTAAAGGACTTCCTACTTCTGGGGTAAGAATGTGATATTGGTGGTGGTGGATAGACTAAGCAAATATGCACACTTCTTGGCATTAGCACATCCTTACACAGCTAAAACAATGGCTCAATTGTTCCTTGATCAGGTGGCTAAACTCCATGGTCTACCAAATTCCACTGTAAGTGATAGAGATAAAGTCTTTCTTTCCCAATTTTGGCAACCATTGTTCAAGATGATGGGCATCACCCTTGCTATGAGCATTGCCTCCCATCCTGAAACAGATGGTCAAACAGAGAGGGTCAATAGGTGTTTGGAAATTATTTGAGATGCATGACAGGAGATAAGCCAAGACAGCGGGTGAAGTGGTTATCCTTGGCTGAAATCTGGTACGACACAAGCTTTCACCAATCCTTACAGGCCACTCCCTTTGAGGCACTGTATAGTTACAAGCCAAGGGCCTTGTGAATAGCTTCTTTAGAGTCTACTCCAATAGTTTCTTTGGACACTTATCTCAAGGAGAGACAGGAAATGCTGCGATGCTTCAAGACTAACTTGGTGGAAGCCCAGAATTGTATGAAACAGTATGTTGATGCTCACAGGACTGAGAGGGAATGTGCAGTGGGAGATTATGTGTATCTCAGGCTCCAGCCATATAGGCAGTCCACCATTGCTGTGAGAAGAAACTTGGAGCTCTCCCCCAAATTCTATGCCAGAATTGTATGAAACAGTATGTTGATGCTCACAGGACTGAGAGGGAATGTGCAGTGGGAGATTATGTGTATCTCAGGCTCCAGCCATATAGGCAGTCCACCATTGCTGTGAGAAGAAACTTGGAGCTCTCCCCCAAATTCTATGGACCCTATGAGGTGTTAGAAAAGATAGGTCCAGTCGCTTACAAGTTAAAGCTACCAAGTACTTCAATGGTTCACCCGGTCTTTCATGTTTCATTGCTAAAGGAGAAGGTAGGTCATACCACTCCCTCCACTGAACTACCAATTACTAATGCAGATGGTCAATTCCTTATGGAACCGTAAGTAGTATTGGATACGAGATTGATTCAACGCAACAACACTCCAATCTCTTAGGTATTGGTCAAATGGTCAAATCTAGCTGATGGTAATGAGACTTGGGAGGATTGGGAAACAATTAAAGGGCCGTTCCCAAATTTCGATCCTTGGGGACAAGGCGAGGGGAATGTTATGCCCAACAAGGCTCGAGCTCCCGTCAAAATCAGGATCAAGCATCGGCCGGCAGCTTTGAAGGTTACAGGCGAAGTTCCCAGATCAGAGGCAAGATCGATGGCTGCAGTTTAATGAGCAAGGCGCGAAGATATGGATGGATAAGATCAGGCACACAAGGCATGCCAAGTCATCGGTATAAGGCTTAGTGGCAGCTTAGGTGTTTAAAATAAAGTGAGTCATCACTATTTATGTGGACCAACTAGGGACAGACACGTGTTCCCTCTCTTGGATTCCACAATCTCTTCGAAAATTCTGTTTATTGTTAGTTTGTTAAGGAGAGAGAGTAATAATGGATATAACAGAGAGAGAAGGCATGATGTACGTATGAAAAAATCTTAATCATTTATGAAATTCCTTCCTTCTTCCTCCCTTTCTTCTTCTTCATTGTTCTTCTTCATCAATTTCTCATAAATTAACAGTAGCGACTCCACGATTCGCTACACATTACCAACTGAAACAGTTGAAGGACAAAAAAGTTGCGCACTTTTGTACGTGTCTTGAATTGATATCAAATCCATCTAGGTATTCAATTTAAAGTATTAATATGTACATTCATATGCACAAAAGCATATCTAAAAAGGAAAAAAAAATAAAGTCATTCCTTAAACAAAATTACGGCCGAACATGGAAAGCGAAAATTACAAGAAATATGTCATTAGGGATACCTGAAGGGGCTGATTGGGTTTCTGGGTCGACTCGTCCCGGGTTGAATCAGGACTCTTTTGGGTGGGCACGGTTGATAGAGTCGCCATGGGAGATGGGCAGCTTCTTCTGAAAAGGGTTTGAATCGAGGGTCTTGAGCTGGAACAGGAGCTTAGCGGTCTGAGCATTTCATGGAATGTCAATGTCCAGGTACATTGACTCGCTGCATACGAGACGGGCATGACCTTGGGCGTGAGGAGAATTAAAAGGTAATGGAATCGGCCAGGTTTTTAGTCAGATGGCCCGTTTGACACTCTTTTTTTTTTTTTTTTCAGTTTTAAAAACTGAAAAAAAAAGGAGCGTTTGGTAACCATTTTTTTTTCAATTTAAAAAACCAGTTTTTAAACTGCAGAGTAAAAAAAAACTCCAAAAACTGGTTTTTTTTTCACTTTTGGTTTTTTTTTTTCGACCACCACCACCACCGGCAGCCACCTCAGGCGACCACCGCCGGAGACTGCCGGCCGCCGACGACCACCGCCGGAGACTGCCGACAACCACCTCCGGCCGCCGGCGACCACCGGCAGCCACCTCCGGCCGCCGGCAGCCACCGCCGGAGACTGTCGGCAGCCACCTCCGGCCGCCGGCGACCACCGCCGGAGACTGCCGGCAGCCACCTCCGGCCGCCGGAGACGGCCGGTAGCTACCTCCGGCCGCCGGCGCCGTAGCTACCTCCGGCCGCCGGCCACCACCGCCGGTGACTGCCGGCAGCCACCTCCGGCCGTCGGCCACCACCACCACCACCGTCGACCACCGCTACGCCCCACCACCGCCACCGCAAACCACCAAAAAAAAAAAGTCAAAATAAAAAGGGTTACCAAACACCAAAAAAAAAACCTCAAAAAAAAAAGGGGTTATCAAACACCCACTTGTTTTTATAAAAAAAAAAATTAAGCTGCTCTTTAAAAAACTGCTCTTTAAAAACTGAAAACCAAAAAAAAAATTTTGTCAAACGAAGCCTCAGTGTGCCCCCTTGTAAAAACTAGTATAGTAAGTTGGACTTTCATATGCTGCTTCAAGCCATCAGCAAGTCTGGGGGATTTACTTGCTATTACTCGTGGCTTAATTAAAATGTCCGATCAAAAATATTTGTATTTTACAGGAAAAGAATGCCACCGTTGTTATTGGTTTGGATAACATGTGTAGAATTACGATTGCAATACTAACTAATACAAATAATTGTGATATGTCAGGTGTCAATGTAAAAGCATGAAAGTATGCTTATGTTGATTGACTAGAGTCAACTACGTGAATTAAGAAATCTCTTTACTTTATTCTTTATATTACTAGCTAATAGGCTGGTGCATTTGATATTTGGTATCACTGGCAATCATGTGCTTTAGCAAAGTGCAATATATTCTAATTATTATAAGGGTTAATTACTCACGGTACTCTTGAGGTTTACCCTAAATTATACACGGCCCCCTATCTTTGAAAATTACACTCCGCTCCAGAAATCTAGATTTCTTTGACGGGATTAACGACTGGTCATAAAAAGACATTTTCGCCCTCGTATATAAGTACACAGTGTCTCTTGGGTTTTGGAGGAAAATCAAGATGTTACGATCCGAACCCACGCTCCCACGAGTTAGGCACGTGACCGGCCGCAGACCCAATAGACTCCAATTTAGGGCTCTGCCAGGCCTTACTCGCTAAAACCTGTACAAAATTCTAAAATCATACATTAACTAACACCATAACATGAATTTCTAAAGATGCCCTTACAACTCTTTCCCAAATCATCTCTACTGAAATCCTTCATTGAGACCGATAGCATTTATTTTAAAGAAACCTTATAAAATTAAGCTACGAACAATTCAAATAAATAACTGGCAGTTCTACAATTTCTCAAGGGCTTAAACAACTTCCTAATGAGCATCTCCTACGGCTTCATTCTTATTTCCCTCGTAATACTCACGTTCATCTAGTTGATCGCCTGAAAACATTTATAAAAAGGGGTGAGCTAGGGGCCCAGTAAGTACACAAATCATATCCCTAAAATAGATTTTGGGATTCATGAAAACATGCCAAGGTTTTCTTCGATTTGAAACTGGTAAACATTTCACAAGAGATACTATGCATATAGATACTTTTGAAAGCAATTCATCCAAGATTCTCAGAAACGAAGTATGACATCAAGTAGACTCATCAACAACTATCACAGTTCATCTTAACATAGGCATGTTGCGGTCAGCGTATGTTTCCCCCCTGACTAGGGCCCACAATCCCTACTCCACCTCGGATGAACATTATTTGGTCAGGGTATGCGCCCCCCTGACTAGGGCCCACAATCCCTCCTTCGTCCGGGATACATATAGTGTGGACGCAAGGGCGCACCACGAGCAACAGTATTGTGCGTCAACGTATCGTCCCGTTGACCAGGACCCAACAATCCAACTTTCCCCCGTGGATATGGGGCGCAACAACCAAGCCAGAAATACCGTCTCATTCAACATAAGCCAACTTTAAAACACTATTCATAGAAAACATTTCATGACATTTTTTATGTATTTTCTCATCAAACAATTTACGCAAAAGTAGTAGCATGTAAAAGGCTTTAAAACTTCTAATTGGAAAAATTCATTTATACATATACATAAACAAAAATAGGGTATACGGAGGAATATGGCAGGAGTACTTACCTGGATAGTTACGCAATGCTGTCAAACCTCGATCAATATTCTCTGAATAAACCTAGATTGACAATCCCTTTATTAGAATACAATCTATTTTACATTACTATAAACCTAATATCAATTACCCACCACATGCTCACTTCTAACTCCGAAATCGCCCAACTCAAAGCGCGCCTTGCACACGACCAACCTACCCGAAAATCCCGTACACTCCTTAATGTGTAATGACACTCTAAAATTTATAATAATTTAAACTAAAACACTTTTATGGCTTAAATCATTAATAAAAGTCAAGATATAAATTTTCTGAATTTTTGAATATTTTTGAATTAAAATAATTTCTTTAATTGCAATAAAAACCCATAAATCGCAAAAATTTCTTCTAGCTGAAAATAAAGTCCCATAATTTTTGTAAGAGCTTTAAAATATGTATAAAAATTTTATAAATTTAAATAAGAAATTAAAAACCATTAAAACTATTTTTCAAATATTTGTTTTGCTAAAAATAATGCGATATGGAAAACCATAGCAATTCAACTCCAAAAATCATCAAACTTTTACTGAGTCTTATTTATACCATAAAGACATTACTCTAATTTTTTTTTCCAGAACATTTTCAGGGTTTAAGGTCTCCAAAAGAATTTTACAAATCTGAAATTACAGAAAATACTAAAAATTCATATGATCTCAGAAAATTATAGAAGTTTGCCAGAAATTCTAATATAGACTCAGGTACTATACTTTAAATTTTCACCTGCTAACGATAAGTATGGGTTAACATATCCACATGTCAATCTAACTTTAACCCAAATTTATCCGTTTCGTACTTCTCTTCTTCTTCTTCTTCCTTTTTATTTTCTACCTACTGACCAAAAACTCACACTCACACACACATGTCCACTCACGATAGCCCTCCTTCCTATTCTTTGCTTCTTGTTCCACTCACACACATACTCACAGGTTACACAAACACTTTTTCTCCATGAACCCACTTATGACACACATGAACACTACATAATTTTCTCCATTCCAAAGTCTTCTGTCTGGTCTTTCTCCAGATTCTGTTTTCCCTTTTTGTTACATCAGGTCAGCTACAGAGAAAAAGAGAAACTAGCTGCAACTAATCCTAATCGTCGTCCACAGTAAGAGCCTCTCCCTTAAGTCGAGTACTCGTCCAATTCTCCTCCTCATCCTTCGTGCGCCCCAAATTTCCAATCTCCATTGGTCTTTGCTGAGTGCTGACAATGAAGCTAAAATCAGGCCACCCAATCAGCACAAGTGTGTCCCTTGCACTTTCTGTGCACTAAAATCCGCAAGAATCCGTCTTAGTAGATCTCGACAATCCCAAATGATGGTGGCACGAGGATGAGTACCAAGGTCTCCACATTTCATAAGGTAAATAGCCCCCCCGACCGTCTGATTCCACAAAAACAATGTCAAACCCCATACCAGGCCCATTATTTCTCCACCACATTTTAAGCACAGTCAATGCTTGCACTCATAACCCAAAAAAATGTGTCCTTGAACTCCAAGAAGCAGCATATCCTGGGCTTACATTCAAGAAGCCGTTGATATTCAGCTTCAAACACTCAATAGAAGGGAATAACCACTTAATATGCGTAAAATTGAGCTTGCTGAGCACGACATTAACCTCAAAGACTTATTTAATAGTCCACCCACTTGCTTATCACAAAAAAAATATACAAAGTTGCCCAATGATTCTCTTCGCACTAGAAAGACAGTGACCTACAACACCCAAAAACTCAAATAAAAAGGACTGGGTTCATTAAAATAATAAACATGTAATCACCAGATTTGTGTATTTACATGCAGGAATACACCTTTTCAGCAAATAAAGAGATACTTTAGCAAGCTCACATAGGCCCATTAGTTTGGGCAACTAATCCAAATTTCGAATAGCTCGGCATCAGTCCTAATCAAATCTATCAAGCCAAACTTGCACTTCAGACTACTTGGCTTGGCTCTACTGAGATCAATCATAGACTATCCATGGTTTCAAATGTCAACTGTTAACCAAATTCTATGCTGTAAGATTTGTTAGCTACATGTACAACATATACTCACAAACACCACCCACACCCACTGCCCTACGGCAGTGGGTTTCTAATCTTTCTACCATCTCATTTTTCTAAGACTCCTATGACACCCACTTCTTCTAAGTTTCTTCCTCTCAAAATCTGCATCTTTCACCCGTACCCACAAGGTGTATAGTCACAGCCACCATGGCTGTGACTTGCGGTTACCCACCCTTCGTCCCATGAACGTACCTACGCAAATACACACTAACGCACGCACCCAGTAAACACGCACACACACAGCGCCTATAGCTGCTCTTGGCAGCCTTTCCCCTCGCCCATGCACTCTCACAGTTTCATGCATTTGGGACAGTTACCCATCACGACAGTCAACATGGCTTTGTTGGCTGCTTTTCCAGTCACGCCGTACACAGCCATAAGGCTTCCCTTCACGCACACTCCTATGTTCAAGCGGCAGATCTCACAACACACACACACAATACAGGCTTATAGTATGATTTAGACGCATTAGAATATCATAACAAGGTGAAGAAGCTTACCAAAATCTGTCGAAACCGTTTTCTTCTCTCTCTACTTCGGCAATCTCTAGCCTCTTCTCTCTATCTTTCACCTTCTCTCTCTTGTATATTTAACCAGATGAAGAAGAAGTCTTGATGGCTGACCTATAATTAGGTTATATGTATATATACATATAGCTCTAGGTTGGAATGTTACCAAAATTCCCCTAGCTTTTTATTATTGTCAAGAAAAGACCCAAAACTACTTACGATATTTTACGTATTAGAAAAGTTTATCAACAGTTGTTGCGTCATACGCTTCACCCATTGTCGTTAATATCGTAATTATAGTGTTCCCCAATTTTGACGCTATAATCCGCTCAAAATAATATACTAATGCTAGGTAATAATTCGTCGCTAAAAATTTTAAGTTGTTAAAAGTATTTTTTTTTTAGGGTTCGGGATATTACACAAGAAGTCTAGTTTTTGGGTTACACCCAGCCACCGATGACATCTCCGGCCGTTCCTTCACTGAACTCCATCGCGCCACACCTCCGCGACCACCGCGACGCAACGAATGCCCTGCTACTAACAGCAGCGCAGCGCGCACTGCCACTGTCTTTTTCGCTGCTACGACCATCGAAACTCCGCACCTTCACCTCACCGACCACACGCCGTCACCAGCAGCCAAATCCAGCCGCACCTTTCACCGAGTAGCATCGTACCGCACATCCACGACCACCGTGCCGTGACCAGAGCACCGCCTATCACCACCTCCAAGCCGCATACAATCGCTACTGCCGGCATTGTATCTGGTCTTCGATGGCCGATTCCGGCCGGTACCACCAGTAAGCAAACGATAGGAAGAACCCTTGACGGCCGCCGGCAGAAATTTTGGCTACGGGATGCCCAACCAATGAAATTCCGACGATGTCGAGGCAGCCACCATCCGTACTGTCAAGTACTATCATGGCAAAAGCTCCTCAGTGGTTCTTCCGGTAGTTGAATAATTGAGAGTTTGTGGGGATTCACCCCTGATGGGCCAAAGAAAGTGTGCGATTTGTGATGTTGGAAAACAGGGGCTTCGTCTAAGAGCTTTGCGCAGGATAAGCTTTCTTCTTCGATTAGTTCTTTTCCAGATTTCTTCTATGCTTTGGGTGGGATTATGGTGAGTTCTTCTATGGTTTTCGTGTGGTCATTTTGTTGTTTGTCTATTGGTTATTGCATGGTATCTTGATTTTGTGACATGGCATCTGATAGTTTTTGAATCGGTGTATTTGGACTCGATCAATACACTGTCTATATATGGGCGTTTGTTGAGTATAGATGATGTGGTTGTTGATTCAGGCCAACCTTCTGTGCAACTGCTTTAACGAATTGTTGATAACTTTTGGAATCTCCATGGTACGGTTATAGTGGAGGCAATTGGAAAACTGTTTGCTTCCCATTTTGAGGTTTATTTTGATATGGAAATGGTACTGTATGCTAATCCTTGGAACTTTCGGGCTATGCTCCTGGTCTTGCAGAATTGGCAGCCACTTATGGCAATTGAGCAGGTAGAATTATTGTCTGTAGACTTGTGGGTGCAATTGCATATGGTGCCAATGGAGCTTTTTTACTATGATGTTGCCAGTATCATTGGAAATCCGTTTGGGCAACTTCTAGGCATAGATTGGTATTTTCGACGACACTAGCGTAGGGACTATTTCAAAGTTTTGGTAAGGGTGAAATTGGATGATCCCCTCATATCAAAAGTGCTTGTTCGCACTTCTTGTACTGATTCGCATTGGATCCAAGCAACTTCAATTGTAAACCCAAATAGGTCTGCAAAGGAGGAAAGATAATGAAGAAGAAGAAGAAAAATTTTAAAGGGCAAGGGGGTATTTATTCAAGAAAGGGAGGGCAGTTTGGGGATGAAAAATTCAAAAAGTAAGGTGTCAGAGAATCTTTAGACGGAGTTACGGTCCCCGTCAATTTTGTGGGGCTCCGTAAAATGCCGGTACAAACCTGGGGGAGCGGAGTGTAATTTTCAAAAGATAGGGGGGTCCGTGTGTAATTTAGGGTAAACATCAGGGGTGCCGTGAGTAATTAACCCTTATTATAAAGAACGATATTGTGTTCCAAGACAATAAATGACATCACCTATAGTATTATACTAGTATTAATCTCGTGCGTTGTACACAGACCAATAACGGCTAATTAAAAGCCCATACTTATATGTCGATTACTAATAACAAATAATGCTATTTTCACATTTTTATGAGTTTTCTATCATTTTTAGAAACAATATTAATAACACATGTGTGGAGGTTTTATTGATAAAACTCACCTAAAGTAGTATAAAAAGTTTTGCAACATAAGAGAAAATATAATATGAGATATAATTATATGTATATATACAGACATATATATACATATACGTTTTATATGACTTATAATAAAGTAAAAGGAGGGAGATTAATTTTTTTAGATTGTGATAATATATTAGGCTTGTGTAAATATAGAAAAGTTTCAAGATTTAAATGAAATATAGATTAGAATGGGATATAAATTTAAAAAAAATTTAGAGAGAAATATTTATTTTTAAATAGAACATGCTGACGCGGAAGAGAGCAAATGAAACTTATTTTATTGGTTAAATGCCAAATGATATAGAAAGAGGCATGTCAATTAGGAAAGAAAATGTTACATTCTCCCAGTTTGGCGTATATATATATATATATATATATATATATGTGTGTGTGTGTGTGTGTGTGTGTGTGTGTGCGCGCGCGCGTGTGCGTGTGTGTGTAGTTGATGCATTGCTCACGTGGGCAAAATAGGAGAAATTGCCTACGCGATCTGGACGGCCCAGCTCTTTTTAAAAAAAAAAAATTAACACGTCCGCTATATAGTGTAGCGGAAGGTCTCTTTTTAAATGCCCCTCGTCAGTCGTCTGCTCGTCCGCTACACAGTGTAGCGGACGACTTTTGCCTAACAATATGTCACATTTGTCCCCCAACTCTGTCTACTACATAGTGTGGCGGACGATGTAGCAGATACACCCAAATGTACCCTATTTCTCAGCTCTTTTTCTATTTCATCTCCTTTCTTTCATTTTCAGCTTGCTTCAAGCTCTCTTGCTTCAAGTAACTCTTGCTTCAAGCTTCACTCAAGTAAGGTAAGGTTTTGGATGGTAAAGTTTTCTTTATGAGTTGAATGATGAAATTTCTTTTTTTATTTTCTGGAGGAATATATAATTTTTTTGGGATTATTTTTGTTGTATTTATCAGTCTATTCTTCAAAGTAATTTTAATTTGTGAAGTTCAAGAAATTGATTTGTTCACTTCAAGAAATTAATTATATTTAAATTCGAATTTTTGTAGATTTGTTGACTTCAAAAAAATTATTATAGTTAAATTCGAATTTTTTGAGATTATATTTGTTGTATTTTGGCATGCTAAATTTATCTATTCATCTTGGTAGTTTTAATTTGTAATGTCCAAGAAATTAATAATTATTCAATTGGAGATACTTTTGAGATTATGTTTATTATATTTGTCATGCTAAATTGGTCTATTCATCAAGGTAATTTTGATTTGTTATGTTCAAGAAACTCCCTTTGATAGTTAAGCATAATTTATTTTTACATAGGTTTTGTTTCACAATGTCTGATTTCGTGTCAAACTCCAACACCCTAGTAGATGCTAATGATCCGTATTTAGGGCGAACATTTCAAACATTGGAGGAAGCCGAAGAATGTTTTCGAGCGTATTCGTTGAGGATTAGTTTTGGCATTAGAATAAAGATTACAAGAACAAGCAACATAACAAAAAAAATATGATCTTGCTTATACGAGTGTCATAGGAGCAAACACTCACTGCAACATGAGACACACGTCGGTAATGATGATAGTGATGACGACGAAATAGGATATGCACGGAAAAGACGGGACTGCTTTGCGCGCACGAATTGTAAGGTCTAGATGTTCGTAAGACATAAACGCAAGCAAGATCATTGGCTTATTACTAGCTTGGAATTGGCACACAATCACCCGTTAGTAACCCCTTCTAAGATGAGTCAGATGCATCAACACAAGAAGATGGGTAATGTTGCAAGGAGCCTGATTCACACAATGAGTAATGCACCGATAAGACCTACTGACATTGTTAATATTCTTGCTGAACAGGCTGAGAGAATTCATAATCTGAACTTCAACACGACAGACATTTGTAACGCGGTCTGAGCCCAAAGACGAGCCACATATGACCTCAGTAATGCTTAATCCACAATGAGCCTATTGAAGCGGATGCAGATGGAGGACCCGTAGTTTACCTACGAGTATAAACTTGACGACTAGCATCAAGTTACCATAATTTTTGGGTTCGACGGTCGTTCGAGACTTGCTTATAAGCATTTTGGGAATGTTGTGACTTTCGACACCACATACCGTACCAACAAGTATTCGATGCCATTCGCTCCTTTCACAGGCATCAATCATCATTATCATTCCATCCTGTTCGGGTTCTCTTTGTTAAGGGACGAGATCAAGAGTTCTTTTGTATGGTTGTTTAGGACGTGGTTGGAAGCAATGAACTTCAAAGCACCCAAAGTTATCATCACCGATCAAGATTTGGCAATGAAGAAGGTTATTGCTACCGTCTTCCTAGATACTCAACACAACTTGTGCACCTGGCACATAAGCAACAAATACCCTAAAGGTCTGCATCACGTGTATGCAAAGTATCCATATTTTAAACAGGATTTTGACAAGTGCATTGTTAAGTCGTTAACGATTGACGAATTTGAAGAGAGGTGGGAAAAGATTATTCAGGATTACTCAATGCAAGATAACGAGTGGCTCCAGCACTTGTATGAGCTCAAAGAGCAATGGATTGGCGTTTTCACGAGAAGGTATTTTTCTACGGCCATGAAAATGACAGGCAGGAGTGAATCTATGAATGCCATTTTTGATAATTATGTAGGTACAACTAAGAAATTGAAAAGTTTCGTCACGTCCGCCCAAAAAGTGATTGCACATATATTCGTGAAAGAAAGGGCTGCGGACTTTGCAAGCACGTACAAACAAGGAGAAGGTTGCTTGAGATCCCGTTGAAGGTGAATGGTGCAAAAGTCTATAGGAAGGAGATGTTCATGCAATACCAAGTGGAGCTGCAAAAATTGAGACGATACAGTATAAATTAGGTGGCAGAAAAGTCTACACGTGAGTACAAGGTCTATTCGCTGATGAATGACCTCGTCCCTGATAAGCTGCGTAGAATGTATACGGTGAACCATGACACATTAACGGATTCAATGACATGTGTTTGCAAGAAGTTTGAGTTCCATGGCATCCTTTGTAGACACATTCTGCGCTTTTTCACCCCGAAGAATATCAAGGCAATCCTCGATAAATACGTCCTGCCGTGGTGGACCAAGGTTGCAAACAGGTTGCACGGTACCATTGCCTTTACGGAGAATCTGTATACTGACTTTGAAGAATCAGAGACGTTGCGGTATAATCATATGGTGACAATGTTTACCCATTTGTCCGTAAAGGCTGCTGCTACAATGACCGGATATAAACATCTCCTCGAATTTACCTGAGAGTCCCTTGCTTTATTTCAGCTTGCCTGTCTAGTTAGATTGCACGCTGTGGATGCAAACAAAGCCTTTTGTAAGTTGTAATGATGCCATTGATGTAATGAGAATATTTAGGACCGTTTTGCCCTTGTGTTGAAATCTACTCTTTGTGCATTGTTTTATGCAATGTTGATTCACTGTTTGCTATAAAACTGTTGGGATTTGTTGGCGGACTCTTCTTGCAAGCAACAAGATGAGTGCCACACACGGTTTTATTTGTGCCATCAAAGACCACCGTGTGTCATGTGGTATCATAGCGGAGCATCAAGAGCCCATCGTTGACCAATTTGAAGTAGCTTCAGTCAGTAATGGGATTAATACTGAGCCTAAACAGGGATCAAAAAATGATGAGCCGGTTGAGGAAGACGACACTGATGTCTGGCCTTTGGATCCAATTATATTACAAATGAAAGGCCGCCAGAGATCTACACAGATAAAGAGCTCTATTAAACAAGCAACTCAACCTAAAATGCTGAGAAGGTGTGCACTGTGCAACAAAATGACCAATTATGGCAAACAAAACCATTACAAGGCACTGAGGATAAGTCCAGGGGGTTTGCAAGACGAGGAAGAAAATGACGCCGAAAGCGAGGAAGAAGAAGATGCAGTGGACCTTAGTCTAATTAATTTTTTTTGTAATAATTTTTTACGAGCCATCAAGTCTATTGGAATTTTTGTAATAATTTTTTTGTAGTAATCTTTTATGAGCCAGAAACATCACAATATAACAATATATTTTTTTATTTTTTTCCTTTTCGTCTCCTACATAGTGTAGCGGACAGCCTAGCACAAACATTAGACTTCAACATAGAATTGTTTTAGTGTCATAGACGTCCGCTAGACTATGTAGCGGACGGCTTGGCTGAAACATTAGACTTCAACACTTAAAATTTTTTGGTGTTAAAGACGTCAGCTAGACTATGTTCAGATAGCCTAGCAAAAAACCTTTGACTCCAACACTTAGACTATCCCTATTAAGAAAGTGCAATTAGCGAATCTGCCTGTTTCCACTGGATCAAGATTTTCCTCCCCCTCCTTTAGACCCAATTCTTTCATTCAGCTACGAGCATGCCATGAAAATACGCATCCGCATCCATCGGAAAAAACTGGGGATACGCATTCTGCCTATCCCGTTCCCTTAGCCTCAAAATTTTGACATAGGCAGAGATCACAGTGTCGCCCAACCAAGCCCCCGGAGATAGGGTGGACATTTCATCCCACGAGATATTGTAATCCGTGCCATTTGGGCATTCCACACCACTTGACGCTTTTCCTCCGGGGGGAGAGGGAGGGGGCGCTAAAGTAAGGCTTGTGCATCAGCCGATATTTGCTGGCTGTAGAAGCTTCAATGGATGCCCTTTGGGATAAGCGAAGGGGGGGTCGGCCGGCTGATATTGTCCCTGAGGGGTCGGCCAGGGGATATTACCCTCCGAGGGGTTTGACCGACTGATATTGCCCTCCAGAGGGGTAGACCGACTGATATACCCCTCTCGGGGGGTCGACCAGCTGATATTGTTCTTCCGGGGGGTGATCGACTGATATCCCCCTCCGGGGAGGGGGGCAGAATGTCCCTCCCACGGGACGAGTTACAGTGACTCGGAGAGATTAAAGTTTGCATCGTCGAAGTCTTGTGTGACTTGACTATGAGATAGGGGTAGTACTTATGAATCCTAAAGAAAAGAAAACGAGGGACACTGAAATCGTCCCAAGGAGGCATTCCCATGCCCGATGGTGACCCCTAAGCACCACCCATTCCCGCTACGGAGTGTAATACCCCAAAATTTTCTTTTCTTGTGCTAAGTTATTACCTTAAAAAAAAGTTTTCTGAAGTTTTCAGTTTATGAACAGTACTTTCGGTTGATGAAGAGTAACTTTTTGGTCGAATGAATAGTACTTTCAGTTGATGAACAGTAACTTTTCGGTCTAATGAATCTGCTTTGCTTCGAATGAAAACTTGTGTTGATTTGAGGTGGAATAGGGACTGAAGTTTTCGGTCGAATGGAAATAGTTTTCGGTCGAAAGAATAGTTTTCAGTAGAATGAAACCTCAAGATTTTGGAAAAGGCATTTTCACGGCTGAAGAATTGAGTCAAATGAAACATATTTTATTTCGAATGAATAGTGTAATTTTAACCTTCATATAAATAGTTTCTTTATTTCCTTTTTAGCTCTTTTGTTCTCAGTTCCTTGTTCCTTTGCGGGAGAGAGAGAGAGAGAGAGTAGAAGGCTTGGGAAGCTCCTTTGGCACTAGAGCAGTACTTTGAGGTTTTCTTGTCTAAAAGCTTGTTTGAGGTAAGGGTTTATATGTTTTTACTGTGGGAAATATATCTTTCAAAATTCGAAGGTTTATGCTTCGTCAATTTTGGTTCATCTATATTTGTTTGCATTTGATTTGTCCCACTTTTGCCCTCATTGAGAACATTGTTTACCCTGTCCATTTGTGCCCTAATGATGCATATTTTTGAATCTATACATTTGTGACCATCAATTTAAGATTGACACTGACTATGTTGAACAACTCTCAAAATAGAGAGGGTCCTACGGACACATGTTTATTATACTAGTGAGCAAAAGACTCCTAGTACACTCCGGTAGCACACGTTTGATGTTTGTGTCTTTGGTTCGACAATTGGGTCTTATAACTATTATAGTCATCGTATGTTTGTAACATACCCGTCATATAATTTACATGTGTTTTGGGTTAAACGCTTAACTTTGTTACTCCAATATTTGATAGTGAGACATGATTGCTCATTTCATCTATTATTGTCATTTGATTCGGTTTGTATTGCTTGATATCTTACCATTTTGCTACCCTTCTGGGCTATTTGAGCTCACCCCTTTTCTTCTGTACCTTGCCTTTGCCACGGGTGATGGAAGTGACTCAGGATCTTTATGGCAGCTATGGAGCTATGAGACTTTTGTTTTTGGTTCGATAAACTTGTAGTCACATTCTCTTAAGAATCATCTTCCATGGGGTGAAATTCTGGTTCTGCCACCGATTAGCCCTAATCAAAACTCGTTGTTTATTATTAGTGCTAATCAACACTGATCAACACTGATTAGGTTAATTGGCCCTCATTATCACTAATTAACCCTGATTAACACTGAGTAACACTCCGGACACGTGTCCAACACCTCTCTGCAGTGTCTCGGACGGTGTCGGTATCAGACACAGTGTCCGTGCTACCTTGATTAGCAGTAATCAACACTGATTAGGCTAAGTAGCACTAATTAGCCCCTAAATACCCATAATTAACACTAATCAACATTGATTAGTGCTAAACAGTCGTAATTATCCCTAATTAACCCTGATTAACAATTAGCATTTATTAGCACTATTCGGCCCTAATTAGCATTAAATCAACCCTGATTAGCCCTAAGTAACACTGACGAACACTAAAAAGCCCTAATCAGCACTAATCACCCCTGATTAGCCCTAATTACGCGTAATTAGCACTAATCAGCCCTAATTTACACTAAGCAGCGCTGATTATCCCTAATTAACAATGATTGACATTGATTAGCCTTAATTAGCACCTATACAGCACCGACACTTTATATGAGTCTAGGTATGGTGTCCGACAACTACCCCGACACCTCACCAGCACCTTCTGACACGTGTCCAACACCTCTTTGCGATGTCCCGGTAGATGTCGTAGTTCATGTCTGTGCTACCTAGATTAGCACTAATCAACACTGATTATGCTAATCTACCCTAAATATCCCTGATTAGGGCTAATTGACAATAATTATGCTAATTAGCCCTACTTAACATCGATTATCCCTATTTAACACTAATTAGGCTAATCAGTCCTAATTATCTCTAATTGACCCTGATTCAAAATGATTAGGGATTATTAGCAATAATCAACCATAATTAGCCCTAACTAACACTGACGGACACTAAATAGCCCTAATTAGTAGTAATCAGTTCTAATTAACACTAATAGCCCTAATTAGGACTAATCTACACTAATTAGACCTAAATAACACTAATGGACACTAAATAACCCTAATTAGCACTAATCAGCCCTACTTAACACTAAATAGCCCTAATTAGAACTAATTAGCCCTAATTATCCCTAATTAATCCTAATTACCCCTGATTAGGGCTAATTAACACTGATTAGCACCGACACTTTAAATGAGTTGAGGTATGGTGGCCGACACCTACCGACACCTCACCGTAATCTCCAGACACGTGTCCGGCACCTCTCTGCGATGTCCCGGTTGGTGTCGGTATCAAACACAGTGTCCGTGCTACCTAGATTAGCACTAATCAACACTACTTAGCTCTAATATGTCCTAATTAGCCCTAATTACCACTAATTAGCCTTAATTAACACTAATTAGCCCTAATTAGCTCTAAGCAGTGCTAATTATCCCTAATTAATCCTGATTACCCCTGATTAGGGTTAATTAATAGTGATTAGCACCGACAGTATATGTGAGTTGAGGTATGGTGTCCGACACCCCGACACCTCACAGGCACTTCCGGACACGTGTCTGACACCTCACTTGGTTAGCCCTAATTAGCACTAATCATCCCTACTTAACCCTGATTAACACTCACTTGTAAGTGACTACTCAATATATTTTTTTCAAATTGAAGGTTAATTTTGAACTCGACTTGTATAGGTTTAACAGGCAGTGAGAGATATATATCATGTCAGTGGATAGAAGTTGGATGCGAAGGAGGATTGCTCCAAGTGGGATTGGGGTATCGGAAGAGTTTAGACAGGGAGTGAATGGGTTTATTCTATTTGCTTTGAATCAACGGGAGTTTGTGGATGACGGCACGATTAAATGTCCGTGCAATGATTGTCAGCTGTTAAGTTGGAAAACCCTCGGATGTAACTTTTGATATGTTTCGTAGAGGTTTTATGAGTAACTATATGAATTGGACTCAGCACGGGGAACCAATTCTGAGGGTGCCCACTGAGGTCAACGCTGAGTTCAGACAGTACAGTCCTAGAGATCTGGGATTTTCCCAGTATCAACATATGGTAATGGAAGCTGGGCCTAGTGGGAGTAATTAGGATAACTATTTTAACGATGGTAACCCTAATGTGGAAAAAGAGCCAAACCCAAGTGCACAGAAATTTTATAAATTGTTAAAAGACTCTGAGGAGCCAACATGGAATGGAAGTACAAAGCACACCAAGTTATCTGCTGTGACAAGGATGCTATACTTAAATTTTAAGCATGGTCTAAGTGATAGGGGTTTTGATGCTTTTTTGAAGCTTAATAAAGAAATGTTGCCAGAGGATGAGAAGTTGCCTGACACGTACTATAGTGCTAAGAAAATGATGATGAAACTTGGTTTGGGGTACCAGAAGATAGATGAGTGTAATAATGATTGTGTCTTATTTTGGAAGGAGAACAATGACTTGAGCGAGTGTCTGGTTTGTGGCCACGTAAGGTATAAACATACCAGTGGGAATAAAAGAAAGATAGCATGGAAGATATTGCGGTACTTCCCGCTGACACCAAGGCTTCAAAGGTTGTACTACTCTTCTAAAACGGTAGAGCACATGAGATGGCATAGCCACGTACACCGCAAAGTTCCTGATTTATTAAGACACCCTGCCGATAGAGAGGCATGGAAGGAATTTGATTATCGACACCCATCTTTTGCTACAAAAGTTCAAAATGTGCGACTTGGGCTCGCTACCGATGGGTTTAATCCTTTTGGGCACTCTAGCACACCCTACTCTACGTGGCATGTGATCATTGTCCCGTATAACCTTCCTCCGGACATGTGTATGAAGAAGCAATTCATGTTTTTATCATTACTCATTCCTGGACCTACGAGCCCGGGTAACAATATAGACGTGTACTTGCGGCCGTTGATCGATGAGTTAAAAAAATCTATGAGAAGTTGGAGCCCCAGCATTTGATGCATCTCTTAAACAGAACTCTAACTTGAGGGCAGCAGTCATGTGGACTATCAATGACTTCCCTGCATACGGTATGTTGTGTGGGTGGAGTACACACGGTAGGTTAGCATGTCCTTATTGTATGGAAGTGAGCAAGGCTTTCACCTTAAAGCACGGGGGGAAGGCTTCCTTTTGGGGGTGTCATAGACAATTCTTACCGCCTAATCATCCATTTCAAAGGCAAAAAGATAAGTTTGATAAAACTGTGGATCATCGCCTTGAAACACGTGACAGATTGTCTAGCGAGGAAGTGTATATGTGCGTAAAGGACCTTGACATGGATGCGGTACCATTTAGAAAGTGTGGTGCTAGTCTAAAACTTCCTGGCTTTGGAAAAAAAACACAACTGGAAGAAATGTGCATCTTTTGGGAGCTGCCTTATTGACCGACCCTCCTTCTGCACAACAATCTTGATGTTATGCACATTGAGAAAAATGTTTTTGAAATGTGTTTAATACAGTTCTGAATGTCAAGGGCAAATCTAAGGATCACTTAAAAGCACGCAGAGATTTGCAGGTGATGGGTATACGACGTGAATTGCATCCACGAATGGTTAATGGTAAGCTGGTTTTGCCCAAAGCAGTATATACATTGGATAAATAATAGATACAACGGGTGTGTGAGTGGGTTAAACTGTTAAAACTGCCAGATGGCTATGCATCTAATATATCACGTTGTTGCAACCTTGAAGATTGTAGGTTTTATGGTCTAAAGAGTCACGATTGTCATGTATTCATGGAAAGATTTATACTAATTGCCTTTCGTTACCTCTTGTCATGTATTCATGGAGAGTGATGTTAAGATTCTTGAGAAAAACATTGTTGAGATAGTGTGCAAGTCAGAGAAAATCTTTCCCCTACCCTTCTTTGACTTAATGGAACATTTGACCATTCACTTACAATATGAGGCCAGAGTGGGAGGAACTATGCAGTATCGATGGATGTATCCATTTGAGAGGTGATATCTCCCATCCATCTTCAAATTATATTTCATACTTGCACACATGCGTTTATTACTGAAATCAATGCTAATTTCTTACATAGGTATATGTTTGACCTTAAGAAAAAGGTGCGAAACAAAGCCCGGGTTGAAGGTTCAATTGCGGAGGCTTACATCCTTGAAGAGCTAACCAACTTCTGCTCCCTTTACTTTGAAACTGATGTTGATACAAAGATGAATCGACTTGGTCGCAATGACAATAGTGTCAACACAGAATTCGATGAGCGTCTTTCCATATTCAAGCATCTTGGTCGTGCACTTGGAGCAAGGAGCGGTTGATATCTATCCAAGGAAGAGTACATTGATGCAACATTGTACGCTCTCATGAATTGCAATGAAGTTACAGCATTCATAGTGTAAGTAGTTGCGTACATATCTTCATTCTCATAGTATTTACTAACACAATATAATGACGATGCCATACAACACACAATGAATACGATGAGGAAGTGTTATTAGCAAACCCAGGGGTATCAGATGGACAACTTGAAAAAATGCAAAACAACACGTTCCCTGAGTGGTTCTGACAGCGCATAAGTTCTAAAACCTACTTTTCATTTCTAATATAGACCGCATGTAATAAGCTAATACTATGTACAAATTGTTTTCTGTTGTAGACCATCCATGATGGATTTGATGTCCGTCTCAAGTTGCTTGTTGCTGGCCTGAGTAGACTAGTATCGTGTCATAAAGGGTACATTGTCAACGGGTTTAGGTTTAACACGATGGAAGTTGACCTTACTAAACAAACCCAAAATAGTGGAGTTTTGATCAAAGGTGACTGTTATAATGATAGCAAGGGTGATTTTTATGGACAGTTAAGGAGGTTGTTGAACTAGACTATTATGCCAGCGGTAATCGACTGGTAATGTTCAGGTGCAAATGGTTTGACATTATAGCTGGTATTCGAGTTAGTCGACATGGGATTGTAGACGTTAATATGAGGTCAAGGCTCAGATCCTATGAACCATTTGTATTTGCAGCTCAGGCAACGCAGGTCTTCTATGCAAAGGGTGCGACAAAGAAGGATCCAAATTGGCATACTGTTATCAAGACCAAAAGAGGCTTTGTTGATGATGATGTGTTCGTTGAGATGTACCAAGAGGATGATGCTCCCATAGTGATACCGCTTCAGGAGAATAACGATGTTGTTGATGAACCTCTTTGCGATTTAGGCCATGCTGGAGAAGAGGTCGATGCTGAAGCCCTCCGTGATGATGATGGGATGACGATGACGACGATACTGAGGAAGACGTTCCGTTGTCTCTTAGTGATAGTGATTGACTGTGTAGGGTAAAAAATTTCTTGTCAATGTACTTCGAGACATGCATGTTTATTATTTAAATTGAATTAGTTATTAATTGATGGTGGTTGACTATTTAATTTGGGTTGTCTTTTATAGTCAGCAGTGCCACATTGTTAGCATACTAAGTTTTGCACTTAAGTTGTTTATTATTCGGGCGAACGACATTGTTATTAATTTTCTTTTGCACTTAAGTTGTTTATTATTCAGGTGAACTACATTGTAGATATGCCGAGATCCATAGCACCTTAAGTTGCTTTGGCATAGTCAGCCCCCCTCCCTAGAATTGGTGATGCGACTACTACTGAGCAGCCATCATCATCATCAGTTGCTTCAGACCATGGTGAGACGATATTAGTTTTGTGTTGGATTGAAAGCAATTACTTGCATATATATATAAATATAATGATTTCCTTTTTCATCATTTGCAGTGTCTAGTTCATCTGTACCGTGAGGTATCACCCACGGAATACCTCTTCTTGCCACCCCGGAGTAGAGGATTACTGCTCATGTCTGAAACAATTAGTATGTTTTTAATTTTCAAAGCTCAATTCTATTGTAATATGCACTTATATTGGGATTGATGTATCTCTCTGTGATTTCTTGTAATTAGTTTTGTTGAGGATTGTGTTAGGACCAAGATCGGTCCTATTATCAAGGCTCACCTCCCACAGCCTTATGCGATGTGGGGGTCGTGGACGGAATCAGACAAAGAGCTTGTCTGGGGGAAGTTTTTGGTAAGGAGCGCAGTATTTTTTATGTACTTTACTTTTGCAATTTTAGAAGTACATTATCGCTGAATTTTTCTTGCTAACCGTGTTTTTCAATTGTGTTGAATTATGTTCAGGACTATTTCAATTTTTAGTCGGACGGAGAGCGAGAACTTGGGAGGCAGGCGTGGGAGTGGCATTGTGCTGAGAACTATAAGAAATGGATGTTGAATGCGAAAAGGTGGGCACTAGCTTGGGGGGGGTACGACAGATATATCTATGACCAGGGACTACAACCCCGAGTTCTTCTCCAGAACCATGTGGGGGCAGTTGGTGTCGCATTGGAGTACTCTAGACTGAGCGAAGCTGAGTGAGCAAGGCACAAAGATGACTCACAGCGGGAAGAAGATGAAGCACAGTGCTGGTTCCCGTCCATTTTTCATGCACGAGCTAAGGTTGATAGAGGAGGACCCTGACAGGAGGCCCCCTACGAGGCACCGCCATTTTGAGTGCACACACCAGAATAGTGATGGGAAGTAGGTGTTAGAGAATGCCGAGCAGTTTGCGGTGTGCACGTAACTCATGTATTACTTTTGTATTCCTATTGCATTTTTTGCGATTGCGGCCAATAGAATTTCTCTAACATTTTTGTTATTTTCTTATGCAGAGTTTTTTAGAGAGAGAGTTCAAGCCAACTCCCAGCCAGATGGCAGCTGGACAGTGGACGAGTTCTCATTGTGGTGAGACGCTACGGGGGGTCCTAGGAAGGACCATATACTCGGCCACCCTCGTCAATCGGCACGAGCGTTGCTAACCGGCAAACCTCATTCATCAGGCCAGACCAGTTGTACCGGTCCTCGGGCAGATACGACGGCTGTGACGGAGGAAGAGCGCTTTAACACAATGTTTGATGCATTCATGCGGATGAGGCTCGATGACGGTTATGTAATTATAAAGGGGCCCAAACTACATGTAATACAATTTTCCTCAAGTACTTATGTATTTTGTGCTCTATATGTGATCTTGATTCGATATATGATGTTGAATCATTTGTATGGCTTCGTGCAGGGCGATATCGATGATCCTAGTGCCGATGACCCCCGGGGCGATGAAGATGTTGTTGGATCGAACGTTCATTCTTCATCGAGGAATGAAGAAGATGATGACGGGGCTGGTTGTTCAGCCGACGAGTGATTTAGATAGGGGTTTGGTTTGATTTATGCAATGAATGTTATTTTATTGTTTTGAATTGATCATCGGTACTTAACTGTATGAATTCTATTATTTTAATGCTTATGTTAACGTTTATCTATACTTTGATGAATGCGACAAGCTGTTTGAATGAATGCGGGACAGGGGGTTGAAACGGTTTTGAATGAATGCGTTGAAATCTTTTAACGCATTCATTCAAAATCATTTTAATTGAGGTTAAATCGGTTTTTGGTTCGATTGGATTGGATGTGAATTGCTTATGAATTGATATTAGTTTTGCGATAGGTTTTGGACAGGTTATTTGACCTGCATTTTTTTTTTGCCAATTTCGACCGCGATGTGCGGTCGCTAAATAAAACAAAGCGGTCGCTAATTTTAACATTTTAAAAAATAAAGTAATATTTAAAAATATTTAACGATCGTACATAGCGGTCGCTAAATAAAATAAGTGCGGTCGTTAAATATTTTTAATATATTTATAAAAAAATTAAAAAAAATATTTTAAAATATTTAGCAACCGCAACTGTCGGTCGCTAATTATGTCGCCAATATATAATATAATTTAATAAAAAAATTTAAATTAAAAAATATTTAGCGACCGCATTATGCGGTCGCTAAATGTAGTCAACGTCGCGGTCGTTAAAATTTAGCGATCTGGCCTATAGCGACCGTTTTACAGACCGTTATAACGTGGTCGCTAAAACCCTTTAGCAACCGCGTTGACACCTTTAGCGACAGCTAGACGGGGTTGCAAAAGGCACTATTGTGATCGTTTTAGCGACCGCTATAACACGGTCGCTAAAACCCTTTAGCGACCGCGTTGACACCTTTAGCGACCGTAGACGCGGTCGCCAAAGGCACTGTTTCTTGTAGTGACAGTAGAATATGCTAGCTAATTCCTCCGGGCAGTGAAGAACTCCGACCCATTGATCATGCCCCAAAATGCACAGAATATATGCAAACCCAAATCCAGCTTTGCGTTACATCACAAACACTCATTCATAGCCCCAAAACCCACAAAAAAATCTCACGGGTTCTTTCTTCTTTTTCTTACATACACATACACACATTTACAATCACAGTCACTGTCGTTAGGCAGTGCTCTCCCTGTCTCCTTTAACACACTCACATGTACATAACGCGCACGCACACACATACTAAAATTCCACACACCATACACACACTGATATACACTGTAATTAAGGTAGCCACTCACGTACATACAGCCCCCAATTCACACCCACTAATAGCGGTGCATACAAGTCACCCACACACCTACGCATGACACCACGGCATCCGCACACTCTGCTTACTGCCATAACCTCTTACTCTCACACTCATGGCAATCTCACCACCTATAAAGGCACTCATACATCCCCTAAACACACACAAAAGAACTGGAATGTAATAGTGTAAATTCTTATCGGAGATTTTTGCTACGCCGAAAAAATTTGTCCCATCAGCTTTTCTCACTCTCTCTATGACCAAAACCCTCCCTTGTTCTTTCTGTATACCCCTCTCTCTTCTCTGTTGTGTAACTGAATCTTAATTCTCTCCATAATTTTCTCCTCTGTTGCCCTTCTTTCTAAATTAAATAGTTGACATTTTTTTAGTGGAATCAGATTTATTGTAATATTTTATTTACTCAAAAGTTCCCAATTTGATTTTAGATTTATAACTAACCACGCTCCACTAATCGTCGCTAAATTGTTGTCGATAAGATGTTGCTTTTGCACATTGTTGCTAGATATAGCGAATAGAAATGGTCGTTAAAAGTTGCTAATAAAAATATCGATACTACCTATAGAGTATAAAAATCGTCGCTAAACAAATTAAATCAACCGATTAAAAATGTATTGGAATTCGGGATATTACATTACATCAAGGGCATCTCGAAATGTACCATGAGAAGCCGACAACTTTTCATGAACGGTGTGTTAACCTATCTTTTCACGCTTCTATAAACATCCCTTTTCGAAGAAACAACCATCGTGCGTGAGTACTCTGGAGCTACATAACGGAGATGAGTTCAACCTGACAAGGAAGGAGCCAGCCGAGGTCCTTGTCATCGTTATCCACGGAGGGATGTTTGCCGGTGGATTCCTCGTCGTCGTCACCTGTCAGTCGCCCACTTTGCCATCGCCAGCCGTCGGTCTTCTCTCGGATCTAGAATAAGAAGGCCAGCCTTCTCTCCATTCTCTCGGCTATCTTGATTCCAAAGAGAGAGAGAGAGACCCTGGCTTTGTTGCCATCCCATCGTTGCTGGGTGGCCAGGGAGAGATACGAGAATGAGTGGGTGTCTGGCTGAGAGAGTAAGGCAGAGAAAGAGAGAGAGACGATGGAGTTATGGAGATTGGAGAGAGAGCCATGGAGATTACAGATAGAGAGAGAGGGGAATTTGGAGCATTCCAAAAACTTGGGGATCCAGCTACAAAAAGACAAGTGGCCTGATACAACACTGCTTTCGTGCCTTTTAACTCGATTTGCTTTTTGGGATTTGATGATGATTGTGATATAAGGTAACAGAGAAATCTTGATTTGAATCATCGTTGTTTTGACTCTTGCTCTTGCTTTATTTGGGAGATGATCCCCACTAAACTAAAAAAAAAAAACAAACAAGTATGGAAGTTATAATTGTAAACCACGATTGAATCTATGGAAGCATTGGTTTATACATTGAATCCATCATTTGCGCTCTTAATAAATTAAAAGTTGCTCCTGTTACTCAACTGAGAGCCTTAAGTATTGTACAAGGACGTGTTGTAGGAGTAACCCACTACCTTCTGGGTGGAATTACCACAACAAGGGCATTCTTCTTAGCAAGAATTATTGCAGTGGGATAATGGCTAGGAGGATTTGAAAGGCATTATGGCATTAAGATTTCCAAGGTTTAGCCAAGGCTTAGCTCAGGACCCCACTACTCGTCGTATTTGGTTTGGTATTGCTACCGCACATAACTTTGAGAGTCATGATGATATTACTGAGGAATATCTTTATCATAATATTTTTTGCTTCGCACTTTGGGCAATTAGCAATAATTTTTCTGTGGACTTCCGAAAATCTGTTTCATGTAGCTTGGCAAGGAAATTTTGAGTCGTGGGTACAGGACCCTTTACATGTAAGACCTATTGCTCATGCAATTTGGAATCCCCATTTTGGTCAACCGGCTATAGCTTTTACTAGAGGGGGTGCTCTTGGCCCGGTGAATATTGCTTATTTTGGTGTTTATCAGTGGTGGTATACAATCGGCTTATGCACTAAAGAAGATCTTTATACTGGAGCTCTTTTTCTATTATTTATTTTTGCCATATCCTTAATAGCAGGTTGGTTACACCTACAACCGAAATGGAAACCAAATGTTTCATGGTTCAAAAATGCCGAATCTCGTCTCAATCATCATCTGTCAGGACTCTTTGGCGTAAGTTCCTTGGCTTAGACGGGGCATTTAGTGCATGTCATTATTCCTGGAACCAGAGGGGAGTACGTTTGATGGAATAATTTCTTAGATGTATTACCACATCCCCAAGGGTTGGGCCCACTGTTTACAGGTCACTGGAAGAAGGGGTTGATCCGTATCATCTTGACTTGGTTCTGCTTCCTCTATTTTTTTTAATAATATCGGGTCAGGTTCTTCTCCTACCTGTATCAAATAGAACATGCTGAAACAAGTCTGAACTAATTGAAGACTTGTGTCCAAAATTCCCCGAGTTGGTTTGCCATTTCCGTAAAGGATATAATTGACAACTCGAAGTTGTACATTATCGAGTTGCTTTAGAAGCACAAGCTCGTAATGAGGGACGTGAGGGTAATGAAATTATCCGCGAGGCTTGCAAATGGAGTCCTGAACTAGCTGCTACTTGTGAGGTATGGAAGGAAATCAAATTTGAATTTGAAGCAATGGATACTTTGTAATCCAGTAATTATCATTCGTTCTCTTAATTGAATTGCAATTAAACTCGGCCCAATCTTTTACTAAAAGGATTGAGCTGAATACAAGGATCCTATTGCAAATATTTGAGATAGATACGTACTTATCTAGATATAGAAGATTTCCAATAAAAAATAAAAGACTAAACAACTCAAATGTTTCTATTGTTGTGTTGGATCCATAATTAATCCTATGGATCCTTAGGATTGGTATATTCTTTCCAATATACGATCTCTTTACAAATAGGAATCATTTATGATACAAGTAGTAATCATAGATATATTACCGATTGGTATTATTCTAAACGGAGCCTGTATACTTCATTTTATTAGTCCCACTAACCAAGCCAACCATAAATTATTCTAATTGAGAATAGTAATCTGAAAAATGGATTTAATTGCACTTCGCGCTCCAAATTTTTTATGATTCAATTAATCTTTCTTGGGCGAAATAGAGAATATCTCCATCGGGGAAGATAACGGGGAAATCTCATATGACCCACTATATTTGACAATTCGCACTATATGTTAACCCAAGATGCATCTTCCTCTCCAGGACTTCAAAAAGGTACTTTTGGAACACCAATAGGCATTAATTGAAAGAAAAAGGAACTAATTAAGTACTATATTTCACTTTGATGTGGAAACGTAACAATGGGTTTAGTGTCTTTCGAAGATTGTCCTTTATCAGACAATCACTTATTCACAAATCTCGTGTGGGGCTAATAGTTTTCATTTCCCATCTCATGGAAAGCCCTTTTTCCCTCCGCTCAGCCTTATCCCCCTCTAAGGGTATTTTAGTGATAGGTTCTATAGGAACTTGACGATCCTATTTGGTCAAATACCTAGCGACAAACTCCTATGTTCCTTTCATTACGGTATTTCTGAAAAAGTTCCTGGATAACAAGCCTAAATGTTTTCTTATTGATGATATCGATATTGATGCTAGTGAAGATATCAATCGTGACCTTAATACAGAGCTGGAGTTATGGAGATTGGAGAGAGAGTCATGGAGATTGCAAACAGAGAGGCGATGGAGTTTGGTGTAAAGAATTTTTTTTTGGAAGTTCAGGGGGTACATCAGTATCCTCCCCCCCCCCACCCACCACGTCACCACGTGGTTCCGCCACTGCATCTCAGTGTTCCTCATGCCATTTGTTAAGGAACTTTAGTAGATTAAAAATGTTTGACCCTAGCAAATGGCTTGGAATATAAGTTTTTATGTGTTACCTTTACTTGTAAATTGCAAACTCTTATAGAATAAGGGAACTCTCACAAATTAAGGAAATTGGAGATGACATGTCACAAGAAAAATGCTTGAAAAATCCTACTTGTCACAAGTATAACAGTTCAATAAATCTTATTCAATAAATCTTATTCCTAGAATGTAACCTTAAGAGTTTAAGTTTTACTATAACTGTAACCTTATTCTTTCATTTTAATATTAATTATTAGATAAAAGTCCAAATGAGTTGGGGGACTTCTTAAATAAACTTGGACTTGCTTGGCACAAGGACAACACCCCTGTATCCCACATGTCATAACTACGAGAGTTCTAAAATCCTACTTGTCAACAAATTGAGAGCTTACAAAATTTTACATGTCGCAAACATAAGAGTTTCAAAGATCCTACATATCGCAATTTTAAGCCAAAGTCTCAACTTTATATATATATATATATATATATATATATATATATATATATATATATATATATATATAGACACACACACCCACACACTCTCTCTCTCTCTCTCTCTCTCTCTCTCTAACTAGTTCAGTTACCCGGGCAAGGCCCGGGTGAGTTCTATTTAAACGTTACGAGTATGTTTGAGTTTCAAATATTTTGGTAGACTTAAGGTTGGGTATTTAAGCGCCATGTCGGTGGTTTTAAAAATTACGATTTATTTGTATTCACTTGAAGTGAACCATCGAATTCAAAACATATTGCATACACTTATTTCACATGTAAGCAGTATCATAATCAAGAGAAATTCAATGAAAACATAATCCATAAATTGTTTCATAATAGTAAAGCATGTTATAATGCTTAAAAATTAGTAAGATTCAGAAGTTCAAAACAAAGTATACAAATTAAAGCATACGATGAGTAATCAAATATTTCACATCAACTTAGAATGTTACTTTATTCTTTAGTATTTTAGGTACAAATTTTGTTTTTGTAGTAAAAAGTTAAATTTCAAGAATTTAGACACAAAATTATATTTATGCTATTCATTTTGCTTTCCATATCTACATAAGTGTGAGACATTTTTTTAGTTTTTCACGTTATGTGGTGCATCATCGATCAACAATTTTATTTTATAAGTACCCCTGTGTAACATCCCGAAATTTTTTCGGAACGTTAACAATCAATCGATCATTCACTAAACAATCTTATCCTCAAAACTTAACCAAATGATACCATAACTTTCAGAGCAACTAAAACATCCATCAATGTTTTCTCTCAGTGTAAAATTATACTTGGAAACTAAATTTAAACCCGAACAATTTATAAACTAACAAAGTCACCCGCGTAGGGGTTCTAATAATCAATACTAAAAATTCTATCAATTTCTCTTTCACTCGCTTTAATCCATATTCAGGCACCCTGCAGAAAGGAAGTCAAAAGAATGTGAGCTTTCGAGAGCCCATTAAGGTCGATCAAAGATTTTAAAACAATTAAAAATGATACGGACGATTTTACATTTAAACCAAATAAAAACTTTAAAAACAGAAGAACATAGCAATTCACTGATTTTCTATACACAATCAAATGATAACTTCAAAATGGGTTTCAAGTAAAACCACTGCATTTCAAAGTAAACATAAGGATGAGTATCAACTCAAACCTTTAAATAATAGTCATTCAAAATACTTTATGTATTATAAAACAGGGATAGAAAATATTAAACATGATCAATACACTATAGCAAAGCCACCTTGGCATTGCTTGATACGCTTTACATATGCATATGTACACTGACTAGTCCATCTAGGTATTAGTTAAACACATCTAACAGACCATCCTTATTCCTCCAACAATACAAACCATCCTTATGGGATCAGGATCCCCTGCTGTAACTTATGGTTACAGCAAGGGTGCTATGATCCCAAATGAGAGAGGGAAGAGAGAGGGGGATGTAAACCATAGTTACTCTCTCTTCCCCCCCTCTCTCTCTCTTCTCCCTCTCTCATTTGGGATCGCAGCACCCCTACTGAAACAATAAATACAGCCATAATTATTTCTAGCTGAAAATAAAGTCCCATAATTTTTGTAACAGCTTTACAATATGTAGTAAAATCAGAAATTAAAAGGCATTAAACTATTTTTAAGTTATTTGTTTGCTAAAAATGATGCGATACGAAAATCATAGCAAATCAACTCCAAAAACCATCAAATTCAAACTGAGACTCATTTTACCATTAAAACATTACTCTAATTTTTTTCAGAATATTTTCAGGGTTTAAAGGATCCAAAAGGATTCTATAATTTTGAAATTTTGAAAAATATTAAAAATACATACATCGTCAGAAAAAAGTAAAACCTTACCAGAAATTCTATTATAAACTAAGGTGTTATAATCTAAATTTTCATGTGGTAAAGATTACCGTACACTATTATATGTTCACGCCGTACACTATTATATGTTCACGCCATACACGGGTACACGGGTACGGGTACACCGTGTACTACCCATTACTGTGATCATTACCCACTTCACTTCTTCTTCTCTGCAATCAAACTCTCACTCCTTCACAGACTCACCTCCACAAGCTCCACCTAGCTACATGGTTTATTCACTCAAATCTACACACACACACACACACACACACACACACACACACACACACACACATATATATATATATATATATATATATATATATATATATATATATATATATATATATATATATATCTAGCACCTACACACACCCATTACAAACCAAAACACACCCATCAATAAAGCTACCGCCTTGTCTTCCTTGCCTAATGCACAGCTCACATGCACGACCACGCAAGCACACTACAAAAACTCACTTCTATCACCCATTCCCTCACACCTCACATACACCTAATTACACCTTCACATATATATAAACTGACGTAGATACACTGTTTCACACACTATATATATAACCACATGCAAACACTAGTTTTCCACATTCTTTATATTATACACACACCCAAGCACACATATCTATATATCACAGCTACTGCCTCGCTACAGTAGCTTCTTACTTGCCCACCCATTTTCAACCCCCTGTTTCCCTTACCCCCCCCACACACACACCCATGTATACAATCCACACAAAAGCACGCACATACAGTATACCCACACCATCTTCAAAACCCATTTTCTCTCCCTCCAATTGCCGTTCAATAAAAAAATAAGGGAAAATTAGGTTTAGAGGGGTTTTGGGGTAAAAATTTTGTAGATGGTGGGTTTAGTTTGAAAAATTGTAAAAAAGTGGGGTTACTTTTAGAAATATCTGAAAAGGGGGATGAGTTAGAAAAAAATGGTTTTTTTGAAAACAAATCTTTTGCTATCCCCAAATTACCCCTCCCCCATCCTGTTTGACCCTGGTCCCGCTCCTCCTTCCCAGCTCTTTCCACAATCAGATTCTAAATCTAAATTCCCTCCAAAAGTACATCCAACCCCACTCAGGCGCCACTCCTTCCCTCCCCCCTACGACGGCAATTCTATTCCATTCCCACCCCACCCACCCACTCACTTCAATTTCCCTCCAAACGGTCTATTTCTCCAAACCAATTCTGTCTCCTCCACGCACACACGCAGGGCACTCGCACATTTGGTCGCTCAAATCTTGACACGTATGCATCATAAAGGTTCAATCTTTACTCAGATATATCCGCAGTTTCTTGAATTTTTCTTGAATATCTGTGTCCTTCTTTGAATGGTTTTAGAATCTTGTTTGAAATAAGAATTAGGGTTTTTGGGATTTTGTTGATTACTGTTGATTATAGAGATGTTAGTTTTTTTTGGGTTTTGATAGAACTGGAGGGAGGGTGAGCGTGTTGAATATGTGACTTTGGCAATTGAAACATGCTGTTTTGATGAGTTGTTTGTACAAAAGTGGTTGGGTTTTGATTATTTTTGGGATTTGATGAGACGTTGTTCACCTGCGATGCCTCCTTTGGATAATATGGAGAAGGGTGCAGGAAAGAATCAGCATTCCCGGCTTTGCTTAGTGTCGATGTTGGCTGCGTTTTTTTGGTTCTTCTTATTGTACTTCCATTTTGTTGTACTGGGTGGCAGTAATATTGATGATGCTGCACAATTAGATTCTATTTCTGCCCGGCCTAGCAATGATGAGCCGGCACCTATTAGTTCGTCCCAAAGTTGATATTCGCCGTGAACCAGATGTTTCTGTTACTCCTAACTTTGTCAACACCCAATCGAGCAATCCTGTGGTCAATGCTGATCCTAAGATAGAGTTTTCTGTTGATCATAGTCCGGTTACTGCCCAACCAAAGCCTGTTAGTCATTCGGTGACGACTCCTCCAACTACACCTAATGTTTTTCGTTAACAAGAGGACTTTCCATTCATGAGGGCATTGAGAACCGTAGAGAACAAGAGTGATCCTTGTGGTGGGCGATATATCTATGTTCATGACCTTCCTCCGCGGTTTAATGAGGACATGCTCAAGCAGTGTAGGAGTCTTAGCTTATGGACCAACATGTGTAAGGTCACTACTAATGCCGAACTTGGCCCCCCACTGGAGAACACCGAGGGAGTGTTCTCAAATACTGGATGGTATGCCACAAATCAATTTGCTGTTGATGTGATTTTTAGCAATCGAATGAAGCAGTATGAATGCTTGACTCATGATTCTTCTCTCGCCGCTATAATTTTTGTGCCATTCTATGCTGGATTCGATATTGCTCGGTATCTATGGGGGTACAACACGTCGATGAGGGATGTTGCATCTCTTGATTTGGTTAATTCGCTTGAGAAGAGGCCAGAGTGGAGCATAATGGGAGGGAAAGATCATTTTCTTATTGCGGGGAGGATTACTTGGGATTTCAGGAGAGCGAGTGATGAAGAAACAGACTGGGGCAACAAGCTCTTGTTCTTGCCGGCTGCAAAATACATGTCAATGCTTGTGGTAGAATCAAGCCCATGGAATGCAAATGATTTTGGTATCCCTTATCCCACCTACTTCCATCCAGCTAAGGATGATGAAGTCTTCATTTGGCAGAATCAAAACCGAGGGCCACACGAAATATGTCACGGGATAACGATTCGAGCAAGTAATGGGATCCATTACAGTCTAACATTGCTTAATGCCTTGAAACACGTTGTCAAGTCACTGCTACGTTATGAACTGAATAGTGGTGGATATATTCTAACATCTAAATTGTAGAGAAAGGAAAGGAATCGACACAAAGATTAGGGAACGATGCTTCACTGAAATTTAAATCCAAGGGTGGTGAACGGGTGGTAAACCAGCTGTTCTTTTCTGAGTAACAACTTAGATTCAAAAGCTTCTCCATGACAGACAATCATGGAGGATGCTTAAGTTTTTAGAAAGACTTGAATAATCTACTCGGGTCAGAACTATGTTACTGACTAATGCTTTGGAAAAATGGCCTTTGCTTCCTCAACATCCATAAGAGCACGTTAAGCCTGTTGCTCCAGCCAACAATATACCAAGAAAACAACTGTACTTGCTTAAAAAACTGAAGTGTTGTTATTTATGTGAATCAGTGTACTGTCAATCCAGAAAACAGCAGTCTCCATGTGATCAAGAGGCACATATGGAGTTTTTGCTACAAACAAGCTGAGCCTAGTCAAGCCTAGGATTAGTCAAGCTTAGTCCATCAAGCTTATCTAGCTTTAAAATGTGGTCATGCTATTTGTAAACAGCTGAACCAGAATGAACCACACCATTTTGGAAAACAATTTTTTTTGGTGTCTATGATTATCGATGTAAATTTTACTGGGCTGCACATCGGGAGTAGCTCTCCCTCCTCCCGAATCCTACGTCTAGGTGAGAATCGATCTCAAGTCCTTTGGCACAATGCCAAGAGATTCTACCATCTAAACTAGCAGTTAACACCGTTTTTTTATGTTACCGTTCTGGCAAGTCCTTCTGCTGCTTATTATTGGAGCAGATAACACTAAAGTACAACTTAGAGCAGTGAAACGCTCCTAAACTCGCCAGCCTCTTTATAACCTTAAAACACCATTTTTCTTTAATGCGAATTATTGGATGCAATGGCTTTTCAAGAATGCCTCTAGGCTCTAGTGGCTCGGGTTGTATTTGTAGTCTCCATCCAAAGCATAGGATCTGGTTTTTGAGGGCTCTGCTGAAGCAGTTCATCTTGGCCTGCACCTAATGAAGCAACGTTGGCCAAAACTAAAGGATAAAAGTTGGGATTACTCAAAAAGGCAAGGCAGTGTGGTCACTACTGATTTGGACCTCTCATAGCTTCTTGGATCATGAGATTTAGCCTACTAATTTTGAGTTCACTCTCATAGCCTCTTGGATCATGAGATTTGAGCCTACTGATTTTGAGTTCATTATATCGGTTAGGCTTGTTAGTCTTTCGTACCTCTTGAGGATGCAAGACTATGTTTTGATAAGCAAGATCGTTTATCATTTAATGTTGTGCCATCTCTTGTCAGGTGGCTCGATCTTTGTTGCAATAGCGATTTATCTTCACTGCAATATCTATTTCCGAAGTGTAGTGTAAACCAATAATTGATCTTAAAGGAATTTGCAATCAAACAAGCTCCATGAAGACCAAGATGTTGCTTCCTTTTGAATTGGCTGAAAGCTACCTCTTGCTATCGAGCACATACCTCTGACTTTAAATGCCAATTAAGTCGTAAATAGTAACAATTAACAATTACAGATAGAATTAAGAGTTAAAAAGTAGTTTGGATTACACGTTAATTGCACTACAATTGGTTCGGTAAGAAACAAATGGGCACGCATGCAATGATAACTACACTGCATGTTGAATTTCTTTGTAGTTTTTCTCGTGGCTTTTTCTTTATTTCATATGCAAATCTCTACTCTTTACAATATTTCATCACATACAATGAATACAAATCTTGTACTAGTACATCTATCTAATGTTGGGCACAGATTCCACATCTCACTTAACTGTCTATTGGTTGTATTATCCTTCAAAATTTTCCAGCTCAAGATGCAATTCTTGATCCTCCCCTCTATCTGTGCAATGATCATTTTTGTACTACTGTTTTGCTGAATATAATTTTTCGTATTCCTGGCCTCCCAAATGCAGTATACTGTAACTGCTAATGCCAATTTACTCAGTGTGCTTCTCATACTTTTCCCTCTAAACTGCTCACATGCCTGCTGGAAAAGGGTATCCCATGAATTCAGGTTCCCTCCACATGTAATCTGTTTGTCACATGCCTGCAGAAAAGGACTTGTTTCGCTTAAACCATGTGGGAAAACGACCGGACTAACCCGCGAGGTGCTCCACTTGTGCACGGTTTGCGTGTCTCAGAGGTTGTCCCCGTTCACACACGGGGAAAGCGTGTCACTTTTTGGGATCCTTCATCATTTCTTGGCGTGGACGGATTTCACAATCTATGTGGTAATGTGCCCCGCTATAACAGCCAAAACTAGTTTACGTATCCCGCGGTTCCAAAACTTTCCCCCATAAACTTGTGCAAGCATATTGTAGGATTTGAGATTATGTGCTTTGGTGTTTTGTGGGTGGGGCTTGGGGGGGTACGTGGAGGGACTAGCTTTACTTTCACACAAGTCAAATTCTGCGAGAGCACAAGTATTGATATGCAACGACGCTTGTCTGTTTGTGCAGATCCAGTTATTTGTACTATTGCAACCAAATGCAAAAGCATCTTTGCCAGTGTACGAATTCAGTCTTTAAAAAATCCAAAAGCAAAGTAAGTGGAGGTCCTTGCCGAAGGACCTTGCTACACTATTGCAATGCTCAAGAATTTGATTCTCCCTACGCTTAAAACACACACAAAAAAAAAGACGGGTATTAGGAAGTGCTACAAGCTTCAGGCAAAGTTTCTATTTGCATTGGTTGCAAGAATATAAACGCCTTGATTTTCTGCACAAAATGCTAATAAGGTGGAGAAGTACATTGACACAAGTTGGTTTCTGCAAGAATGCAAGTGCAGATGTGCGGAGATGCTTGTCATTCCTACTACTTTTCTAGTTATCATTTATGCATCGGTTGGAATAGGAGAAACGACTTGGGGATCTGTACAAACCAAAAACCACCCTCGCAATAAATATACCTGCATTTTTTACGCGTTAAGGGACTTGTATCACCGACAACCTCCACTCATGCAGAGTTTGCGTGTCTTGAAGCTTGTCTTTGTTCGCAAAATAATTAATCCCCTTGTTCAGAGATTAGGCCTTTAGCGTGCGACTGCTAGAATGGCAATTGCTAAACTAGGCCATTAGCGACCGCTTTTGCGACTACTGTCATCACTGGTCGCTATACACGCCTGCTATCTCTTGCTATAATATCGAAGAGTGCATTTACTCCTGATTGAAGCTTACTTAAATAATTCGTTCACCATTGCCTGTCTTGGACGAACTTAACTGTTACTGTACTATATTTTGAGTAATCTAGGTTAAGCATGCATTTTATAGCAACTGCCATGTGCAGTTACTATTGACTTTAGACTTGTAGCAGCCTCTTGTGTCTGGAGTTTCATATCTTGGTTAGGTAAAAGGTGGTTGAAAATTGCTTCAAGCTTAGTCATCACCTTCACTTTTTGTAATTTTGGTAATCCTCTGATTAATACTCAGAGCATGTCGAAAGCAATCCACTTAGTATTTTTGAGTATTGCCTGCACTTATTGTTGGCTGATAATTGCACAAGTTCAATTGTCCTTCTGTAGGCTGATATGTGGGGTCGTAGATTTATGTATGGATATTACCAGAAATTACCTTTTTTGATAAACACACATTGGCTGTTTCAATGAGTTTGTTAATTAAATTTTTTTGCTCCATGCAGCGTGGACTTGAGCCTAAAGTTGATGACCGCGCGGGCAAGGGGACGTAAGAGTGAGAAGGAAAGAAGGCTTATGAGGTGCGAGAGTGCCAAGACTTTTCGACTTACTCCATCTTCTCCATCTATACTCGCACGAACGAGAAACAATGGTGATTGCATAGGAAAGAATCCCTTGGTGATTGGCGATGACGATTGTAACGAGTATCATACAGACGGAACAACTTCATGAGGTCATACATCGAGTCAATGAAGAAAGCACGACAGATACAACAGCAAATAAATAAGTTTATGTAGTGTATTGTATTTTTAGTTCCTACTAGTAGTGAAGAGAGTGTTAGCCATCATTCTTTTGGTTGAATAAACTTACGAGACTTCTAGTGTATTTAATTGTATGTGCCGTCATGTGTATGAAATTTGGTTTTGCCATTGCAATAACTGCTTTTTGTTTGATCCGACGAGTTCAGGTTGACAGTGTAATAATTTTGTTTACTGATTTTACCGAATCAAATGCAGAATTTAGGACTCTAAAAAACAAAAGGATTATTGACCGCAAAAATTAAATGCTAACAAAAAATCAGCGACCGCTTCTGTAGTCGTTTATCTGGTCAACACGATCTCTAATTCAAAAATAATTAATTGCCAAAAGAGATTTAGCGACGAATTTTTGGGACTTACTCATGGTTTCTTGGCGTGGGCGGACTTCACAATCTATGTGGTATTGTGTCCCGCCATGTGCATACAAAAAGTAACCTTGGGGTGCTCGGACATAAGCACTTCACCAATCAAAAAATATTAGTATTTTCTTCTGCACAGAAACAACTTGGGCATTGGCACGTACCAATAAGCACCTTCGCGCAAAGTACTTGTTTTCTGCAGAAAACGACTTGTGTCAGCTAAACTGTGTACATTGCTTTTCTGCAGAAAACGACTTGTGTCACATAAATCGTGTACAACCTTGGCGCGCAAGCGGGAACGACATGACTATCCTGCAAGGTGCTCCACTTGTGCACGGTTTGATCATAGTTGAAGCTTGTCTTCGTTCGCGCACAGGGAAAGCGCGTCACCTTTTGGGATCCTTCATGGTTTCTTGGCGTTGGCGGATTTCACAATCTATGTGGCATTGTGCCCCGCCACGTGCATACGAAAAGTAACCAAATTTTTTTATAGGGGAAGGGCTTATGTCCTAGCACCTCAAGGTTTCTTTTCATATGCACATGGAGGGGCACGATACCACATAGATTGTGAAGTCCGTCGATGCCAAGAAACCATGATTAAGTCCCAAAACCTGACTCGCTTTGCCCGTTTTGCGAACGAAGACAAGTTTCAAGACAAATCAAACCATGCATAAGTGGAGCACCTTGCGGGATAGTCAGGTCGTTTGCGCTTGCGCGCCAAGGTTGTACACGGTTTAGCTGACACAAGTTGTTTTATACAAAAACGCAAGTACTTTGCTCAAAGGTGCTTGTCGGTACGTGTAGATGCCCAAGTCGTTTCTGTGTAGAAGACAATACTAATATATTTTTTTTTGATTGGGGAAGAGCTTATGTCCGAGCACCCCAAGGTTACTTTTCGTATGCACATGGCGGGGCACAATACCACATAGATTGTGAAATCCGCCCACACCAAGAAACCATGAAGGATCACAAAAAGTGACGCGCTTTCCCTGTGCGCGAACGAAGACAAGCTTCAACTATGATCAAACCGTGCACAAGTGGAGCACCTTGCTGGATAGTCATGTCGTTTGCGCTTGCGCGCCAAGGTTATACACGATTTAGCTGACACAAGTCTTTTTCTACAGAAACGCAAGTACTTTGCACGAAGGTGCTTGTCGGTACGTGCCGATGCCCAAGTCGTTTCTATGTAGAAGAAAATACTATTTTTTTTATTGGGGAAGATCTTATGTCCGAGCACTCCAAGGGTGTTAACCTGTTCCCCGCCATGGGTATAGGTTTGCGTGTCTTGAAGCTTGTCTTCATTCGCACACAGGGAAAACGCATCACATTTTGGGATCCATCATGCTTTCTTGGCGTGGACGGATTTCATAAGCTATGTGGTATTGTGCCCCCCAAGTAACGTTGGGGTGCTCGGACTTCCCCTACCAAAAAAGGTTTAGCATTGCATTTGCACGGAAACGACTTGAGCATCGGCACATATTGACAAACACTCTCGCATATATGTACTTGCATTCCTGTAGAAAATGACTTGTTTCCAGCAGAACTGTCTACAACCTCGGCGTGCAAGCACAAACGACCTGATTGTCCTTCAATGAAGGATGAAGTTTTGTTAGGCGGGTTTTATGCTGTGTGTAAATTTTGACTTTGTAGTGCCTTGAGACTGCTCAACGTCAATTACAGCCTGTGAACGGTACCTGTCACTTGTTTTTTCCTTAAGCTTCTAAATGGGTTCTCAGTTGCAATTCTCACATGAAATGTTTTGTCTGCCAGCTTGTAGAGGGGTACCATGATATTGAGAAGAGATATGTCAATGTGAATAAGTGAGTTGGGTGTAGACACAAGTCATTTCCATAAAGTATGAGTAGCGTGCAACACTCTTGAGAGTTGTACTATGAACGACAAACAACACTCAATCAGTGTTTTATTAGATTGCACAAAGATATGGCTTTGTTTCTAACTTCTTGGTGGCCTGACTAGTTTCAGTGGTACAACTCCGGTCTACAATAATGCAAGTGACTGGATGCTACGAATCTTGTCAGGTTGTGTTAATATTCACCCATGTGTTATTATATTTTGGCACTACCCTCCTACAATATATTGTGTATTATTGAACAACATTTTCTGGGGTCAAATAACACTCACCTAGATTCGGCTACATTACACAAAGATATGGGTTGTGTTTGTAGAGTTTTTTCCTTAAATAATATTGTATTAGCTATCTACTTCATTTTGAAACTTCTTTATCCGCATACCACACTTTTAGACGTCATGGTTTAGAACCACGATGTTATAGAATAAAACTTGATTCCAAAATTATATCTTATTTTATTTGTCTAATTTAAACAGAATTGTAAGAACACTTGGAAAGAAAAAGAGAGCGAGGTTGGGAAATAGAGATCGCAGATGAAAACCACTTCTTCTTACAAAATTGTGGTTTGTAACAACTTCGATAAAGGTTGAATAATATCACTCGCCTTCGAGGACCACGTTTTCAATAGAAACTGTTGTTGTTTTTATAAACGTTTTCTATTGAAATCGTGGTTTCTAACCACGACTGCAATTGAAGTGAAAGCCAAAGCTCTATTTATAATCAATCGCGTTCGATAACAATGTTTTCAATAGAGATCGTTGTACTTGCAAGCGTTAGGCAACTGAAGCCGTTGTTACAACCCATAATTTATGTTGGAATTGTTGTTGCTTACGTGTTCATGTCGTGGTTCTTAAACACGTGGTAAAGGCAAATCGTGTTTCCTAAAAAGAAAATATTCTTTTCACATATTCAGTGATTGCTAGCAACAGTTTATAGGTATGTATGGAACTTTCAACAACTCGACGGTTTGGTGCTCTTTAAAAATGGTCATGGCTTAAATGGGCATGCACTGCAAGGGTTGAATATTTCAGAACCAAGTTACTGGTAAAGGTGGTGATAAAATTAGGATTTGACACTAAAGAAAATCCAGGTCGATTGTTGGCTGCAATCATGTAGATGGTATAGTGTGTAGACACTTGATAATTAGTCCTGTTGTATTAATCACGTGCATTGTTGACCACTAATCATTTGTAGTCATCTTCATTAGAATATAACGTGCTGCACCATTGAGATTTTAAAAGTAAATTACAGAGAAGCAGTATGTCGACATGACCACGCTGATAAACAAGTTAGTCTCGACACTAACCATTTTCAGTCATCTTTATCAGACATTGGAGCATCAAAAACAGATCCAGTTTCAAAGCTCATAGTCCAGTTTAATTGTGCTTCATTGTTGTTGCCATCTGCATAGCTTTCACGCGCCATACGACAAAAGTTATGCCTACTTTGATGAACTCTCATTCTATTATTTTCTTCACGTATGCGATGCAGTGCCTATTCAAGCTCCATATGTGTATTCCGAGGCATGTTGACTGCCTTTTGCCGAATTACGGGTATATTCATGCGTCATGAATCAGCTATGAAGACCTTACATTCATTCAACTGATAAGACCATTCTGCATGTAATGTACTAACATAGGGTCTTGAATAACGCAAACTTTGACGCAAAGAATAGTGAAATTCATCTTCGCCCGCCTAGTAACAGCCCATTGCTTCATAAATGTCTCGTGAAGTATATGACATTTTCAAGATTCTTGTGCAACAAAGATCGTACCACTCCGTGCCCTTTGCCCTTCATCCACTACACATACTTATATAAGGGTGGATAACAACCCACTTTAATAAATGCTGCAGGTTCAATTTTATGAGATGTGACAAGTCAATGCAAGTTTGTTTAAAGTAATTGATGAAAATCCTTTGCAGATGTATTAATTGTTGAAAAGATAATAGTTCATTATGAGCTTCATCCTTCCTTGAACTGTAATTCCATAGTGACGGACAATTCAGCGTAAACAATTTATAGCTATAGCACAATCAACGTGCAGTTGATTGTCGCCAGATTGATATGACGTGCTAATTTGGAAGTATAGTTTGTATTTTCAGTGGTTTAGGACATGCCAAGCGTATGATGTTACAACAAAATTGCAGATTAAATTGGCCGATTCAAAACAAAAGCTTCTGACTGCCGAACAACTCTATCGCTAGCTTTATACTTGTGTAGCCAAAGTCATAGTGAACCATTTTTATACTTGTGTAGCCAAAGAAGGCTTAGAAACTCCAAGAGATTTGAAATAGAGTAGCATTTTATCCACTGAGATTGCTAAAAGTAACTCCGGAGAAAATCTCATTAGGTCTTAGTACGCTTTTTCGTGAGTTTTGTGGTCTCATACACTAACCTTTTAAGATGTTACACTTGATTTAGAACCAATTCTTTTTAAAATTAAATAACAAGAGGTAATTGAATTTATTTGGGGCATTAACAGTTCCAATTAGAATAAGTTTGGAAAATTAATGCACTGATGTAAGATATATGATGCATAAGACAACTTCTAACTTAATTACAAACCATACAACTTTTAGCATGTGCAAAAGATGGAGGCGGACGTGGCATTGCCAGTAAACGTGCAATTGATCTTGCAGATGTGAATGCTATCATATTTTTGGTAATGGTGGTGGTTTTGCATGAGGTGGTTGTGGCTGACTGTGATAGTGTTATACAACGGAAGTCATAGCAATAATTGTGGCAGCGATTATGGATGTATGTTGGTATTAATGATGGCTGTCTTAACAACAATGGTGGCTGTATCAGTGGTAGCGGTCATAGTTTATAAGTGGTAAAACTTAGCTCCGTAGATGATCCCAGCAGAGCTTACCTCAAGATAGAAGGATGGGAAAGCTGGAGGGAATCCCAGCAGCGAGGATCACTCACTTTCGAGAAGGCTGGCGAGGTCCCTGCTATGGGGAGAAGATAGGTGGGAGCAAATAGGAGCGAGAGCATGGCAAACTATAGTGGCGGGCTGTCTTCCACCTGCCTTTAGATAGGGCGAGGCTAGTACGGGGCTCCGAAGTATGACGAATCTTGTCGTAGGAAATGGTACGGGAGGCTTATCTGACCATTGACTGATTCCATTTTCCAACCCTTTCTTTG